>JAEIIH010032081.1:0-65735 GCA_018904745.1 Drosophila orosa
ATTTCCGACCCTATAAACCATATATATTCTTGATCAGCATCAAAAACTGAATCAATCTGGATACTTATAGAAGAAAATAAATTTTTAGTTATTTTTTCAAAATTTGGCAAAAATTTTAAAATTTCAAAAGATTAAATTTAGTATGCAAATGTGTTACCCTAATAACAACTAGGACAGAACAGCTTTCCGATTTGAAATTAATACATTTTTGACATAGTTATGATCGATTTCCCAACTGCAAGGCTATAAAAATTTAGGTTTTCCAAAGCTACATAGCTTCCATTCTTGTTATGAAGGTTTTTGGTCTAGAAACAAATACTTATTTATTTAGTTATGATCTATTTTTATGACTCTATTGCAAATTGCAAGGAACTTCCTATAACTCGTAATTCTTGACTGTTGGTAAGGTCACGTTTTTCGTTTTAATAAAAACCTATATTAGCGACGCTTGTTTCCATTCCTTTTCCATCGCTATACTCCCTCTCACTCATCATCAAACACCCATCTTAAAATTGCGCATATTACTAAAATATATATCAACCTGTGGCAAGTACCAGGGAGAGGCACTAGTCTTAAAGAAGCTTTTCAAAGAGACTAATTTACAGACGTTCCGTGACAAAAGCAATCTCTGTCAATACTGCTCGCCGGTTTTACTTATGTAGCTATTGCTTCTGGAGGATGATGCCTGCCGGCGGCACGAAGCACGCTCTCGCACACACGCTCGCGAACAGCGCCCACAGGCAGGCAGCTTCATTGCTTATTTATGGAGCCAGGCAGGGGGCGCACAAGGATGCGTGGACGCATGGACACTGAGCAGAGAAGAGAAGAGAAGGGGGCGAGAGTAAAACGATGTTCAAATCTGTGTCTATAGACGAGTCGAGCAGTGGGTCGCTGAACTCGACGCCAGGACATGCGAGAAGTAGGAGGAGCAGGAGAAGGAGGAAGCTGGGGCTAGTTCCACCGGCTGTTTATTTGTTTGACAATAAAGAGGAGGCGCAGACTTAGCTGGGCCCCTTTCTCTGGGGTCGTGCATATGCCTGTGCTTGTCCTACTGCTGCTGCTGCTGCTGCTGCCAGGAAGTGGTGGCGGTCGATATAAATACAATTGCCAGCATTATATACCGACCGAAGCCTGACACCTGCGGAGGGCCAGGAATATAATTGAACTTCGATCTATTAAGGGCTAATGAACAGTGACAGCAACAGCATTCTTGCGCCGCCGAATTTAGCGGGCTCCCAGCGCTAATTGAAAGATCCAAAAATAAAATACACAAAGCGAACGAAAAAAGTCTCACCCGTCGTCAGTCCCATATCTCCGTGGCGTCAGGCTTGGCAGGGACCAGCTACGTCGTCCCCCTCCGAAGCCCTTGCTTCTCCTGCGGCACTTGTTTCCTTCGTTTCCTTTGGCTTGGGCATCGCTCTGGCTGCTCCTGAAAAGGGAAAATATCATATTGATGACTATTATCCATTATTGACAGTATCCAATCTCATTCCGCTGTCGCCACTCATTTTCATTGTTATCTGTCATGTTTAATGGTACTTGGAAAGCCCCAGCTGCGAGCCTGCCTCTGCTTGTCAATCGCTAATGGCTTGGCCAGTTGAAGCCATTAGCAGGAGGAGCTGGAGAAGCTGGGTTTCCTAGGAGCAATCTGTCTCTTCGGAAGTTAAAAAGCAAAACTCACCTGAGCGCAATATCCTCCTCTGCCGCAACCTTTTGGGACTTGTCCTTCTTCTCTGCCTCCGCCTCCGCCTGCTGTGTCTGATGAGGAGTGCTGGCCATGCCGCTGCACAAGAAGGTCCACGACGGATGGGAAACTCTCGCCTCGACGACACACCGCTGGACACACTCTTTTGGGCTTTTGTTGACGGCCACTGAAACGACGTGGGGCTGTGAAGGCGGCTGCAGCTCGATAACAGATACATCCGCCTGGGACTGGTCTCTCCTGACCGGCCCGGCTGCACTTCCTTCCTGGCAGGCCGCACATCGGGGCCAATAGTCGCAGGTATCTAAGGTTTTGGAGCAGCTCTTGGTGGTGGCCGTGGCGGGGAACTCTGTCGTGCTGCTAAAAAACCACACGAGATGCGTAAGCCACATACAGCACAGGCTTTTATGTCACAGGCGTTAGTAGACTCCCCTAACCAGAGGGTCTAATGTAGGTAGGTGGTGGGACCGTTTGTTCAGAATATCCTTTATACCATTTCAGCTATTCCTTCTACTGTTGATTTATGTTAGTACGTGCTTTTTAAATACAGGGAGAAGGGAGTAAGTAAAGGCCGCCTCCACCGCAGAGTTAATAAATTCGGTTAGTTCATAGATTAGTTGGTATGCATAAGCAGTCTTTACGCACGGGTGCTGGCTCTGGTCGGGTTAGTAGTACCTTGGGCGCTGCTAAACTTGGTTCGAGGAGGAGCGGGCTGTGGCCCTCGTGCATATTAGTTCGAGGAATAGGTTAATACAAAGTTAGCAGGGTTTCTGATTCGCGCCGGAGCTAGTACCTGCTGCTACGCGGCTGGGTGGCTGCCTGCCGGTAAATGTAGTCGCCACCCACTCCCACCGCCATCTCCAGTGTGAGGTCGTCCCGCGATCCCGGACTCTGGCGGAGGGAGCGCTGTGGCTTTAGCACCGTGGTCGGGTGTTCGTAGATGCGCGTTTCGTTGCTCATAAAGTTGAGCTCACTGTTGCCGCCGGAGTTGATGGTCTCCCGATTGCGCAGCATCACCGGCAGCTCATAGTCGCTGCTGTCCCCCCGCCTGAAGTTCATGATCGGCGACTTGCGTAGCATATCGTACGTCAGCTCGTGGTCGCACAGCCGTGTCCCGTAGCTCTGGGGACTGCCGGACTGTCGCGACGGCTGGTGGAGATTGTTCGACGAGGATCCCGAGGACTGGGGCGAACGCGAGGCGCCGTGCTCCACGCCGGCTGCGTTGACGGGAGAGTTGGACTTCCGCAGACGGGAGGAGGACGCGTGACCGGAGTCAGCAGCAGGCTGAAGGAAGCGCAAGCCACTTACGCTGGCACTTCCGCCGCATCCGTTGTTGTTGTTGAGCACTGCTTCGCGGTAGTCGTCGTCGAAGGAGCGCGACTCCCTCTCCACGCGCAAGTTCTGGTTGCTCCCGCTGTCCCCACCGCTGCCACTCGTGTGGGCCGAGCGCGCCGATCCCTTGGTGCGATTGTAGTTGCTGTAATCAAAGTCGAAGGAGCGTGCCTTGTCCGCCTCGCTCTGTCGCACCCTCACAGCCGAACTGGATGAAGCCGGGGGGTTGACATGCGTCTTGGACCCCGATGGAGGGGCTCGAATGGTGGGCGGGAAGACGCCTCCGCCAACCGGCAACCGGGACTGCTGATACGTCGCGGCTGGTGCCTGCTGCTGTGGCTGCTGCTGGACGGACACGGCACCCACATTGACGATCGACTTGTGGGTTCGATTCGGAGAGCGCTCGCTCAGCTGCAAAGATCTGCAAGGAAGTGTGTGGTCCAGGGTCTGTATGTCTGCAAAGTGTAGAGAGGGAAACCTACCTGGAGCGGCGAATGCGATGCTCCTGTTCGGCCTGCTTGGCAGCATTGTGGGCCATTGCCCGCCGGTGACTGCTCGAGCTGCTGGCGGGACCCGCGGCCGAGGCTGTGAGCGTTGAGCTGGTGCTGGCGTTGAGCGGCTCATGGGAATCGCCGCCGCTGTAGCTGGAGCTCGAGGAGCTGCGTGATATGTTGGGAGGTGTCTTGTCCTTGCGGGTCTCCAACGTATTGCTTCTGGAGCCGGAGTTCTGGCGCGAGCCAGCACTCAGCGAGAGCTGTGACCCCTTCTTGCGCCGCTCCTCGGGAGTCAGGGATCTGGATTCGGGGGTCAGGGAGCGCTGCTTCCGCAAGCTGGTGGATGAACTGTGCGACTCGTTGCGGTCGGGTGTCAGGGAGCGCTGGCGCTGCATCTTGAACGGCGAGATGCTGACAGTAGTGGCACCAGCCTTGGGAAACTTGTGAGTGCCGGCAGACAGGAACTCGCTCAGGCCGCCATCCTCGTTGTCCAGCTCATCGTTGGAGAGATCTGTCGGAATAAATTGTGATTTAGTTGCCAGTCTGGTGGCCCCACAAACTACCAAATGAGAACAAGAAATTGACTCGCATTTATTTCACATTTAACAACTCGGGCCTGCCTCTTGATGGGGCATTGCAATTTGCCTAATCATGCGCCATTAGGCAGGCCCGCAAAAAGTGGATATATGCATAAAAAGCTTTGTCAACTCACCTGATCTCGCTCCACTGTCACAAGAGTTGAGGCGCTGACTCTTGGACGTATCGAAGCTGCGAAAGCGCGACACTCCCACGTTGGGGGCAGAAGGATGCGGCGCCAGGGGTCCCGCGCTGCCCACCCGACTGAACTGGGACTTGCGTGAACGTCCCAAAGCGTGGGTCTTGGCCCGCTCAGCGGTCCGTTCGTGGCGGGAGCGGGGCGAGTACTTGGCCTGACTGCTGGCTGCAGCCACGCTGTAGACGGGCGGCGCCTCCTTGACAGCGGCATTCAAATAGGCCGTCGTCTGCGCCGTGTGCGGATTCAGATACTTGGGCGAGTTGTCCCGGCTGCGCAGGGAACCACTGCTGCCGCCGCCGCTCTCCCTCTTCGTTAGGTAGTTGGGTGAGTTGCCAGTCAAAGTGCTGAAGTTGGGCGACCGTTCGCGCTGCCCGGCCAGCACGGCCAGGTTGAGGGGACGCTCCGACAGGTTGCCATCGAAGCTGCGCGAAAAGGTCTCCACGTAGTTGTCGGGCGGCTGGGGTCGGCGCGTGTCGTACTCGAAGCTGCGAGAGAAGACCATGCCCTTGACGGACACATTGGCCGGAAGTTGACCGGCCAACTGGCTCTGAGACTGGAGCGGCACAGGCAGGGGCAGTGGACCTTGGGAGCGCATCGGCTTCTGACGCACACTGCGGCTGTTGTCCTGGAAAGCGGGGGGCGGCGACAGAATCGGGGTGATGGGCGAGTCGAGGTCGTTGGGGCTTTTGACTGGGAGAAAGCCTGGCCTCTCATTGAGAATGTTGGCCAGCTGGGGATCGATAATCCGGTAGCCAGGCCGAAGGGCAGCCTCCCGCGATGAGTAGCCGCCCAATCGCGCCTCGTTTCGCTGAATCAGCTCCTCCACCTTGGAGCCGACAAACTTGGGCTCGGAAATGCCCATGCCGGATGGTGGCTGCTGGTGCTGCTGAATGAACGATTGGCGAGCCAAGTCTGAGCGCCTGCCGTGGTCCATGGGAACAGCGCGAATTCCAGGGCGGCCATTCTGCTGGTTGTAGTTCAGCCGGCGATAGCCCTCGCAGTTGTCATCCTTGCTAGTGCCGCGCTTCGTGTTGACCTGCACCCAGCCCGACTTGTTGAGGAATATCTCCTCCTTGTTGGTGGCCGGCGACAAGGAGTTTCGGCCATGATAATGCTCCCCGAACAGATAGGTGGGGACGCCGTTGGAGCCAGCCGTTAGATGGGAGGCCGCAGAGCTTCCATTGGCACTGCCGCCACCCATGTGGTGATAGTGCATCCTGCGCGCCTCCAGCTTCTCGTTGAAGCTGCGATTCGACGCCTCGAGACTTTCGCGTCTCTTTGCAACGTATTGTTGGAAAGCGGAGAGATGTGGAGGCGCCTGCTGATGCTGTTGCTGTTGCTGCTGACGTTGCTGCTTCGGGGCCGATGTGTTCTTTTTCGGCGTGTTTATCTCTGATGCGTGCTTCTGGGACTCTGGAGTGGCTGCTCGCTGTCGGGGCTTGAGTGGCTGCTGGACTGCTGCTTCTGGCGACTCAGTGACATCTTCGACGGCTTCATGACGCTGCTGCTGTTGCTGCTGCTGCTGCTGCTGGCGCTGCTGAAGATGCTTCGAGGGACTGGTGCGGGAGCGGGTGCGGCGGCGCTTCGGGAGAGCTGGCAGCGGGAGAGTGCTAACGTCTAGTTTCTCGAGTGTCGAGGACGAGAGCTCGTCGTTCTGGGACTCCCGGGTGATGGAGTCGCGTGTCAGGTGACTGTCGTCCGATTGTGCCTCGCTAGAGTCGAGGCAGGCGTAGTCCTGACGTGTCAGTGCTCTGGGCTGTGGCTGTACTGGATTCCCCGAGGCTGCCGCAGAAGCGGGTGCATCGGTGTCGGGTGTCGGTTCACTGCAAGAGATGAGCGATTGTGCTGTAGAGCTTTTTAAGCCACACCAAAGATTCCTAATGAAAGTTGGCTTCATGAAGGAACGCAACACCAGAGAATATCTGCTAATATTTACACTTGACACTGCCTTCATATAGGAAATAGATCTTAAAGCTAGTTTATCTCTATTTCAAGCCATAGTCCGACAAGTTTTTATGGGTTTTATTCGCCAAAAGCGTTCCTAGATAAACTGCCAGCTCTGGTTCCAAGGCAACTAGTTTAAATACGTTCTCAAAGCGACTTGGCTAGGAGAACCCCTTATCTGATTGAGCCCTAATACTACACAGCAAAGGCCTGCCCTGCTGGCGGCCCTAATGGCTAGGATAATCGACACAGAGTGCCGGTGCTCGAACAACGGTTCAATGTCCGGGAACATGGTTCAGCACTCGCCTGAACTCGTTGACATCTGCACAAATGCAGCCGCTAACGCCGGCAGTGCAGTCTGCCCCGCTTCGCCAAATGTAAGTGCTTTGCCTTGTTGCTGCCACCACTGCCAACTGACAGCGGCAGGATGGTGGTGAATGCGGCCAATGCTGATACAATATTCATCCGCCAAAACCCACAGTTTGTGGACCCTCTGACTTTTCTGGCCTGGCTACTCAGTACCTAACGCTGGCCAAGATCGACCCGAAGGCTGGCTGCCAAAAGCCATCTAAACTTGACCCTGAAACGTACAACTCTTTCCAATGCGTGAGCGTGTGTGTGGGAAAAAATGTAGCTCAACGAGTCGTCGGAGAACGAGATACAAATGCACAAATACATATTTCTTTACGAGCTTGCTTGCAGCCCATGCTCGCATTGCAGGGTACGAGGTGGGTGTCATCAGGGACGATGAGCGGGCACAGCTTGACTTTAAATTAGGGTAACTAGTCTGGCCAATACATGTGCGAAAAAGTGTCAGTGACAGCCTCTATATCCACGTTACATGTCAGCTAATACTCGCTCCAGATGGGCACTTCCGGGAGCGAGCTCCAACATTCTTTATAGGCGTACTCCTCCAGCTTCCTCGGCCCTGTTGAGTTCGAACTTTGAAGTGACGCCTCATAGGCCGGAATATAATAAAGCGAAGATGCCACAACTCGAAAGGCTCAGAACGTAAATCCAAAGAAAGCTCTTCAGCATCAACTTCAGCCGCTTTTGGCTTGCAAATATAATCACCTAAAAACTTGTCGTTCCAAAATGGTCAACGGCCACAAACAACAACCAGTATATATTTCGGTTCGTTGCCTCGGCCTCTTGAATGCTCTGGCTTGTGTGGGCGTCACAACTTTTAGTCCAATTTGGGCAGCGATGGCATTTATTGAATATGGACCACGCTTGAGCATTGAGTTCTTGTCTCGCAATTTAATGTTTTTAATGTTTGGATACCAACAACCACGTCCCAGGTATCAACCCATATGGTAAAGGCTGCAGTTTTAAATGGTCTCTTCCCTTTTCACTTCCTTATTGGATGTTATTATTACAAAACGAATGTACGGTCGTTACTCATCTTAATAACTTCTATTGTCTTTAATTTAACCCTATGCCAGAGAGCCAGCAATCAGCACACAATAAAGTGAGACTCACAACTTATTTGGTTGTGTTAAGAAATATTCAAGTGCGTGGGTATTGTTAAGATTCTTGACAGCCTACGAAAATATGTGAATTCGTCACAAGTTGGCCCGTGTTGGTTCATTAAATACGTTGAAATGTGCTCAGTATAGTCAAGATATACTCTTTGTAATATTACACTTTCAAGCCAGTCTTCTGCGAATACTTTGAAATATTTGTAATCTATTTGTAATATTTGAAACAAAAATCAAAAAGGAGAGCTAGAAAGTTGCCGGCGTGTTCGAGTATAAGGACATCGCCGTCGCTGGAATAAACAGGAAGTGTGTGAGCCACTCTCTCGCAATAAAGCGCTAATTACACACCACATACCTAGGTACACACATACTCGGCCGCGGTGCGAGTTTTTACTTCTGCAAACTCTCGGATAATTTCTGCGTGTTTGCACTCGTAATTTTCCCATTAAAAATGCATAGAGGCATGCCTGGGACTGTGTCTTTAATTCAAATTAGTTTAATGGCCATGCTTTCATTACCGAGTGATCAAAAGTTGATCAGCCTCTTGATTACAATTTAATATAATTATGAATATTAAGAAAACAGGCATCATTTGGTCTTTTCACTCAAGTTAGAATGTGCCAGCTGCTGTAGCCTTCTTAATTTATGAGGCATGTCACTTACTACAATGTCGATACTATCACGATACTATCGCCTTAAGTAAATATAAGGAGCCTTTATAACAATAAAAAGAAGGGAATTCTTGCAGAATATGATAATTTATATACCTGAATACTTTAAAGTACCTTTCCTAGGTTCCAGAGTTTATGTAGGATGCTAATTATGTATTTTGAGGCTTTGCAATTTCAATACTATCATGATACTATCGCCTTAAGAAAATATAAACCCTTATAACAAACAAATGAAGGGAAATTCTTTCACAAAATAATTATTTAAATATTATTATGGTGCCTTCTACAGATGCACAGCTCTAGTGCAATGTACTCGACAGTGAAAGTTAGGTAAGTGAACAATGTGGCCGCTCTCAACAAGGAATTTCCCTCTTACTACGATTTGAATTATCCGTACGCAGCCTCAGATGAAAGCAATGTGCCTTCTGAAGCTTCAAATGGCTTTTACAAACTGATGTTTCGATATCTGTAAAAGCACGTACGTAGGTAACATCCAAGAGGACGAAAGTTTCCATTAAAAAATGTTTGCTCGCTGTCTATTGAGCGGCAGTGATTGCCGGTTTGGATATCGTAAATAAAAAGAAAAATGCACAGAAACTGCACAGCACATGCATGGCTCATAAAACTGGTTTTCAATCACTTTAGGCCGCGCACTTGTCTTCGCCGGAGCGGAGCAGAGCAGAGCGCAGGACGATGCCGAGGACGGGTACTAGCAAATCGATTGCATTATCTCGCATACCTGTTAGTCAACTTGCACTTTCGACTGGGGCCAGAGTCAGAGTCAGCCAGCTAGCCATTTAACTAGCCAAGCCAGCAGAAAGAAGCTGAGCTGAGCTGAGCTGAGCGGCTTCTTCGGCCCGCGCGATGTGGTAACGTTGGGTAAACTGCAGCGGCATTGACTAAAAGCCAATGACCAAATGAAGTTGTGGCCATAGGAAACAAGTTTCACATTTTCCAAACCATATTTGCAAGCGCACAGCAAAGTCTGTAATGATCAGGCCTCATAATTATCGACTGGCTGGCTGCATGCAATTTTTGCACTGCTTCAATTGCAAAATGCCAGTTAACTTTTATTGTTTGTCGGCCCAAAAGGTTTTGAAGGTCGTCCCCAATTTGGCAAAAATACTTCTCCGAGACTTGGCTTAGGCCTCTGAATTGATTTGTCGCTGGCCCTGGTTTCGATTTCGTTTTCTCACTTGTCTGAGCTCTTGCAGAGCACCGCGAGCTGAACTCGTTTTCAATTAGCCGTGCTTGAAATATACACGCGTGTAATTGAAAAGCTATAGCCAAGCTAACACCCTACTGGAGGGGTGCCTAGACTCGAAAAAAGCATTTCTCAGGCGGAACGCTGTGTGTACTTAACAAATGTTTTGTAACGCACACACAAGGATGACATGAAATTATTATTTTCTCCTTGTTTTCCAGTTACAAACAATTCAGCCGGAGTGCGGTTGTGCGTTGTGTGTGGTGTTGTGTTGTGTGGAGCTGAATGCGTGGAACACACACCAGTGTATAGGTAAATGATTGAATACCCACACAATGCGGGGGAAACAAAGGACACAATTGATTTATGTAGGCCGGTCTCGTATTGGGGGCTCTGCTCTTTGCGAAAATTATTGATTGCCGAATTTTTTGATTGAAGTGGAGACACGGGGGAGCGAGCAGCCTATTATTACAATCTAATAAATGTAATGCAACCTCGTGTGTCACAGGATACGCTGTTGGTTGTTGTGCCCCCCATATTAATGATTCAATTAAACTGACCCTGGGTAGTCGCTCTTTAATCAAATTGATGCTTTTAAATCGATTGCACGAGCAGGTGATGTCCCGCTGTTTACTCTTGGTTACTATACAGTCCTCTGTCATAATGTTATTCCCCTTGTTTACCCTTGTCAAAAACAACTCACTGCCTTTTGGTAATCAAATTGTTCAAGTTCCGCCAGCTGGTGACAGTTCACATCCTTGGGCCATACTTCCCCGCTTAATCACAAGACATCGAGGGCGCCGGAGGCCAAGTAATCCCCAGAGAAGGAGGTATTTAATGAGTTCCCCGTCCTTTAAGCCTGGCACTTAATTATGGTACCTCTTCTAATCGAATTTTAGTACCACACTTGCTCTCAGAATGCTCGAAAAATATTTATAGTAGTAGGGGACTTTATGAATCTGATCTGCTCACTGGTCAATGGAGTCTGGGGGTCCGTTTTGTCGACGCAGCTGCTGTACTTCCCCCTGCCACCTCCTTTCAACGGCAGTCGCATTAAAGTTTGAAGTTCCGATTCCGATTCCGGGGAGAGGCTAACACAAGGTACCACCAAATGTGGGTGGCGCAAGGCAGGCACTCTTAGGAGCTGCTGCGCACTCAATTTCACTCTCGTGGAATGCAAATAAATTCACTAGCCTAATTAACGCACTCCAAATATATGAAATATATGTTTAGGCTTGAGACCTCACAGCTTAGGGCAGCACATTTGACCCGGGACACTTTGGTTTCGCGGAGCACACAAGAAAAGTGAAGCAAGTGTGTATTTTTTTCTCAGGCGATTGCACTGGGGGGAACGCAAGAACAACAAGTGTTCCTCTGCCACTACTGTTGACACTCGAATTTGCACCTTCGTTTCCGTTTCCGCTGCCGAGCGGAATAAAGTTCAAGTTCTTGGCTATTTAGCTACACATTATAGGCTGGTTGGGGGGCAAATACCTGTGCGATACCGCTGGCGCTGCGATGTCGCTGTCCGTGTTGCCAACCGTCTTGCAACTGACTCTGAGCTCGGCTGCGCTGTTGCTGGCGTTGATGTTGGTGAGGCTCGTCGTGTTGCCAGCGTTGGTGTTGTTGGCTGTGGGGAGCCCGATTCCGATTGCGATTCCGAGTGTTGCTGGCAACTGCCCCGTCGAACATGTCGGACCAACATATTGGCTTGGGGCCTTCTTGTCGTGTTTTGTTTTGCTTCTTTTTTCGTATTCCTCTTTCAAAGTCGGACCCGTGAGCTCGGGCGGCTTAGGGGAGTTGGACTGGGCTGGAGATGGGGGCCGGGACCCAGAGTTTAGGGACTCTGCAGCAGCGAGCAGCAGTGTCGACGGGGGCGGGGGCGGGGGCGGCCTGTCCTCCTCAGCTGGGCTCCGCTGCTTCTTTGTGGACTCTGCTTCGTCGCTGCCAATATTGATGACATTCCCTTCCGGTCTGCCCGCAATAAGCTCCCGTCTCTCTGGCGCAGGCTCAGCAGGAGGCGGGGACTCGACATCCTCCGCAGAGTGGAGCGCCATTTCGCTGTCAGTGGCGGCCTTGCCTTGGTTCTCGTTAGCATTGGTGTCCGCCAGCGCCTGTGCTGCTGTCGCCATGTCGGACGGGCCCTATGAAAGTATCATTTAATTAAAATCTTTGTTGTCTTCACTTTACCTGATGTATGCATGCCCATAGCTCAATGGAATCAACTTAATTATGACATGTTTATTGGTTTATTTCCCCTTTTCAGTATTTGCATTGAAAACCGTATGAAGATTCATCAAAATTTAAATTTATAGTTGGATTAAAATAGTCGCGTACAGGATTATATTGTAAAATTCAGATGGGATTGATAATATAAGCAAAGTAAAATTAAAATACGCGAGAATTAGTTGGATTCATAGCCTTAAACTTATTTTTAAATACTTCTCGTCATCTCTTTTGATATTTCAGGCAATTACTCATTAAACCACAAAGCTTTAATCTTTTCTCTACGAAAATATTCATATTGTACACAAGGGGATCGACTTCAGAGAGGATTATATAATAATATGCAGAATAAATTGATAATACAGAGTATAATTAGTCTTAAAACGGATTCATAAAGACTTAAACTTATTTTTAAACTCAGCGGGGTCCTCAGTTTCTAATACTTCTTGCAATTACTCATTACTTGGCAAAGCTTCTCTCTAATATTTATAAAAACATTCATATTGTACACCAGGTGATCGACTTCAGTGCGGAAGGGAGCGAGACTGGCAGTGTCCTCGAAGGATTGCTTGGCACGACGCAGGCGGCGGTGAATCTCAGACAGATCGTGCATCTGGGCAATGGACAGCTCCCGGTCGGTGGACACCATGGCGGACAACAGGGCGGCCAGATCGACGCTAATCCTAAAATTGTACCCACTGCACATTTGGGGCTCTACACCCTCGTCGTCCAAAAGCACGGTGTGGGAACTGCCTGCGGGCTCGCTCTGCTAGGGTCACTAAGGGCTGTTACCACCTTTATCAGGGTCGGAGCACAACTATATTTACCCTGGACATTCCACTGGTCAGACAAAAATCTCGGCTGGGCTGCAATATGAAGCGTGCGGGCAGACCGCTGCCCTCTGCAACGTACCGATAACCTTGGGCACCGCGTCGGAACAACGGATGCAGATCCAAGAGCTTGCAGCGCTTCCTAATATTCTCCGGGAGCAGGTAGGTGTCTATTTGGGGCAGGACCTCTGTCAGGAAGATGCGGCACACTTCGTGGGCGGTGAGATTTGTGGCAAAAGCGTCTTCCGACGACCACTCTAGCCAGGCGGAAGTGTCTTGGATGTAAAACATTCGGCAAGAGGTGGTTGCGTATACAAGCAGCTCCATGTACAGGAGTGGAGCTTCCCCTGGCGAAGATTCAGAAGAACGAGCTTCGTTTGTATTCCCGTCCATTTTTCTCAAAAAAAACTTTGCAACACGAATATTTCACTCACGTTCACCATGTGCTTTCAGAAGTGCATCTGACCGTTTATCGATACTATGAGCTCAAAACTCGTGATTCGTGACCCATTGCGTGATTTACTTACAGTTCCTTATTGGTTGCTTTTTGATTGAACTAAGTGCATATTTTCATATGTATATGAATTTTCTTATTGTAATACATATTTATGTACGTTCTGCATTAAAATTTGCAAAGCTAACCTATTAAACTATAGCATAAACACAGCTTCGAAAGCAGAAAGGATCAATCATCGAAACATCGATAAATCACTTCTATTGCGAATAAAATACAGGAAATGATCAATTGGCGATTGACCACCACTAGTAAAAACAAAACTTAGACGCGAATTGGTAAAATTAATAAAAACTGCGGATTAAAGTGTCGAATTGGGATTCATAAACAGTGTCAGATGTCTCGCGCGTATTTGCAGCCTTTAGAAGATCACCCAACCGATCGGCCTTTACAGAAGGTAAGTACACATATGAATTTCTTCTTACTTAGCATTATTCTTAGGGTTAATATCTAATTCCTAGAATTAAAAGGGGGGAATACAAATTACTTACCCTTTTCGAACGATCACTGGCCTCTGGGGGCACGATGCCACCTCCAGAGTCCTCGCTACGGGCGTCGTAGAACACGTCGTTGTCGTCCATCTCTGCTGCACTCATGCTGCACTCCGCCACCTTCTCAGCTGGACTTTCTGTTACCTTAAGCGGAGCAGGAGCTGCCTCTGGCCCTAGCTTTGGCTGCAAGGAAGCCAACTTCTTGGCAGACTGCTCGTTGGCTTCGGTTTCCATGCTTCGCGACTTGGTGTCGTCCCGAAGACCCTCCATATTCGCCTTCAGCTCTTGGAGGTCCGAATAGGTAGCCGGAGAGGGCGGCGGAGGGGCAGGAATGTCCTTGCGCCGGAGGCTGGGACCGGGTGCATTCTGATGCGCCTTTGAGCTGCCCGTGCGATGATGTCGCTTGGTCGGCAACTGTTCTTCCACGGCGACATTCAAGTGCTTGGCCCCGCGATCTCCGCTTTCTGCAGCCTCGGACCTGGGCTTTGGTACAAGCTTGGGGCTCGTCTCCCCCTGTGTCCTGCTGTGTCGCTTGGGAATTGTGCCCGTTGAGGAGGCAACGAGTCGATCCAAGGAGGGATACTCCCTGCGGCCACTGGGCTGGCTCTTGCGCTTGCTCGGCGTAGGGTCTCCTGCAAGATGACAGTTGTTTACAGTCCTGTTTATGTATAAAATTCAAGGAGCATCACTTACTAGGAGTTGGCAATGTGGTCTGCGACTGCAGACTGGTCCTGGGTGCAGGCGTGGGCTTGGCTCCGCCAGCCGGGCGTCCCCTGCTCAGTGGCAGCGTTGTCACCACGGGCTCTGGCCGGGGCTCCTGGGAAGAGGCTCTTTTGGGACTTGCCTTCTGATTGTTGTTACTGGTGGTGCCACCGGGCCTTGGGGCTCGTCGCGAGGACTCTAAGCTATTGTTCCTCTGCATTTCCGACTGATAAATGCTGCGTTTCACGTCGTTCACGTGCTTGAAAAAATCCTGTGCGTATTTGTTTTGTTTGAGATCCAGCGGAGCGCTGTACTGCTGCTGCTGCTGCTGCAGGGGTGGTGCCGCCGCTCCCTCCTTTGGCTCCAGCAGCTCATCCTGAGTACTCGATGGCAGCGTCCCAGCCGCAGTCTTTCGGGGAATGCCACTGCTCCCGCCGCGCGCAATGGACCCGTACACGTCGTCAAAATCGGAACTAAAGTAGTTTGACGAGCAGTCACAGTTGCGACACTCGTACCGGCAGTTGTCCGAGTAGCTGCACTTGTCAGCCGACGATCCTGCTAGAGGGACTCCGCCTCCAACTCCTCCGCCCGCTGCCGAGCCCATCCCGATGACCCCGTCCAAGCTGCAGCGCCTGCAATCGTAGCCGAACCTGCTCTCCGAGCTGCCGTAGTAGCGCCTCTGGCCAGAGTTCGAGTACATGGAAAAGAGGCTCGAGTCACTGACCCGTCCACCGCCGTGCCGCCGGTGAGGATGGCGAGCGTAGCGCTGGGAGTTGTCGCTACTGCGGAGCGAGAACTCGCTGAGAATGGAGGCCTTTGAGTCGCTCTTGTACATCTGGGGGTCGTAGGGGTCCACCAGGATCTGGGAGCCGCCGATGGGACGGCTGGCAGCGTACATTAGTGGGTGGAGCGGCGGAGCCCCACTGACGGCGTAGTACAGGTCACCAGTGGCCGGTGCGGCAAACACATTGGCCTCCAGGCGCGCCATCGTATTGTATTTGTGGTAGGGCAGCGAGTCGCTGGAGGAGGAGGATTTAGTGTTTAGCCGCTGCAAGGAGGCCACGCCCGAGCCAGAGCCTCCGTTCTGGTAGCCCACAATGTAGTGTTGCTGCTGCTGCTGCAGCTTGCGGGGCGGCGTGGCAGAGCCGTGTGCGGGCCCAGCACCGGCCACTTGAGCCAGCAGCAGGCTGCCGCCCACGGCATAGTGACTCGACATTGGATTGCCCACCAGGGGCGCCTGGAAAGGCCTCTGGTGGACGTGTGGGTGTGGATGCGGATGAGGGAGGTAGTAGCCGCCGTAAATCTGATGCTGCAGCTGTTGCTGCTCGCTGGGAGTTGTGGTCGCCGAGGTGGATGTGGTGGCTGAGGATTGCTGGAACTGCAGTATCGGATTATAGTCGCCCGTTATGGCCACTGGCGTGGTCTCGATTTTGTACACGCCCGGATTGTTGGGGTTGTATGACTGAAACTCCAGGATATGCGCGGCCGGCGCGGTTGAGGAGGTTCGCGCCTCGCTATTGTCCTCCTGGGACCTGTGACTGTTGTACGCTTCTGCCTGCTGTGGCTGGGCCTTCATCTTGCCAGGGGTTCCCCCTGGTTGTTGTTGTGTCAGGCAAAACTCACAGTTGTCCTTGCTGCATTGTTCCATGCAGATCTCGCACTCCGCAAAGGCTTCGGAGGCACCTGCCTCGCTATGTGGTAGCTGCTGGGCTTCCTTGTCGGATAAGGCAGAGGCCACGGACATGGCTGTGTCACTGACTGGACCAGTATTCTTGCTCGGAGTGTCCTTGAAGAAGATCTCCTCGTAGATGTTCTCCTCACTGCGGGAGTGCCGCTTGTCCGCCTTGGCTGCCTGAACTGCTGTCCGGGGTTTGTCCACCACCAGCTTCTTGGAGCTCTTCAAGCCCTCCTTGAGCAGATAGTAATTAAAGCTTTTGATTCCGATTTCGCCACGAAGAAACCGTTTACCAATGGCCACCTTCGTTGCCTCGCCGACTGACTCGACGGGTGCCGTGGCCGCGGAGTCCTGCGCCGAGCTGCGGGCGGAGTACACGTCGTCTAGTTCGCTGACTTCCGCCTGCTGGGCAGCTTCGGTGGCGCCCTCGCCGTAGTACTTGCGGCTCCGTTCCTTGCGAGGACGGCCTTCAAAGTCGTGGCCCTGCTTGGCCGCTGCCTCCCGTTGGACTGCGGCCAGGTGGCGACTGTTGTCGAGGCTGAGGTTCCTCTTCTGCTTGGAGCTGCGCTTCTGAGCGACCTTCGGGGCTCTCTCTGCCGTCGTGATGGCCAGACTGCGTTCCAGACTGCGCACCCGGCGGGTCATGTGGCCACCCTTGACGGGGTCCAGCGGCTGCTCATTGTCAGTGCTGCTCGACTCGCAATCGTAGTTCAAAATGGCGGCTGTGCTGCCGGACTGCTGCGGATTTGGCTTGATTTTGTCCTGTTTCCCCGTCACATACTGTTGAAGCTCCTTGGTTAGCTGGTGCCGGGACAACAGGCTGCTGGATGAGGCATCGGACCGGGATTTGTGCTCGGAAAGGGGTTTGCCGGAGATGCTGCTGCGGCGCATGGGGTTCGCCAGGTGGCTTATGTCCTCGGTGTAGGCTGGATCATCGTAAATCCGTTCGCGCACCGTAGTAGATGAGCGGTCCTTCGTCTGAAAGTAACAATTATGAGGCATATCGTAGGGGAAACTTCTAGGGAGGCTCACCTTAACTTTGTTCTTCTTCCGACTGCGGTGCGGTATCGTCACATCCGTCAACTTCAAGAGCTTCGGTCTCAATGAACGCTTTGACCCCTTGCCTCGCTCGTACGTCAAGTCCAAATAGGTCTCGGTTGTCATCCTTCAGACTACGCACGAAAATGGTGATTGGCTGTGATGGATGGACAAACTTGTTTAGGAATATGCAAGTGCCTGCCAAGGTCAACAAATAACTGGAGGGGGGGAATCTGAAGGGTTGAGAGAAGCCTCTGGGGATTAATACCAGATTTTTAAGCTCCTTTCTAAGCTCTTTACTCGCTTGTGCACTTTGAGTTGCTCTATTAAATTATTATATAGAAATATTGATTTATAGTCTCTATAATAGGATTATATTTTAGGTCTTCTTGCTGCTCTCTGAAAGCCAAAAGGCGAGTGACTGCCAAAAGTCTTATTTTTAGGGTATACAAACTTCGGCCTTGCTTCCTTTGCTGTTTGGTGTGATGTTGGCTCACTTAGTGCTTGTGATTTCTAAATGTTTTATCTCTTCTTCAATGTAACTTCTACCGTGGAGCTACTTTAACTATTCGAGGCGAAGGTCGTTCCCCCTGCGAACGTAGAAAGCACTCCAATTTTAGGGTGTGGCTGTGAAGGATGCGTGGCCAATGCATCAAGTCTAATCACTCCACTTGGCATCACTAATCACTCCTCCACACAGGATATGGGGGCACACTGGCCCACTGAAGTAAATCCTATACAGATTGGCAAATATGTGCACCTTGGGGCGGGGCGGCATTTGTTATTGTGCATTAACTGCGAGTGAACAGGACAATGCAGAGAAGGAAGTTCAGTCAGGCAGGAAATAGGCATAGACATCGAATCAAGAGTGAAGCTAGAGCTAAAAGCCCTTGTAAATCATCCAAGAATCAGCGAGAATTCCTTTATATATTATGTATTTCCCGCATTTTGTAACCAAGACACATTTATCCTTGTATACACACACTGTCATGCGTTTTGTAGTATCCTCGAAGTGCCCTATTGTGTGCAATGCTCCTCCATCCGCACAACTGAGACGCGACGCCCAAACGTTCGTTCCGCCCGTTACGTCAAAAGCAAACTGACTGTGTCCGCGCTCGCGATTCCCACAGACTGCGAGTCCTCGTGAATGAGTTGCCTGAGCCTCGCAAGGATGCTGAGTTGAGAGTGCCCGTGCCAGTGCCGGACAACGTGGCAACACACACTCGACGCCTGCGCTCTGATTAGCCAGCTTTTGACAGTTACACGCTCATCCGCAGCTATACTTTTAGTTGGGACTCCAGAGCAGCCACCCAGAAAGGTTCCCTTACTTGTTGAGTTGTGACTCAGGTGCAGGCACAGTCACAGCTCCTCCGACTTGATTGATTCGGCGAATATCTCCTGTTCTAGGTGGCCGAGTGCTGCACGGAGTTCCCCTGACGGCACTGCGCATGTCTCACCCAGTGGTGAAGTGGAGTGCGTAATTGTTGATTGTGGAAATACTCATTTTGGCATCTGTAGTATGTGGAGGACTTCCGCGAACGAGGACCTTCCTTTATTTTGGCACGTGTTCACCCACACAACACCGTTGCAGGGCAACAGCAACATGTTGCTGAGCTTGCGTGCTCGTTTCTGGACGCCTTAGTCCTGGCGTCCTGTATTTACATTGCACATTAGCACCACACATCCTGCACATTGGCACATACGCTTCTCCCGAATATGTTCTTCTATTTTGGTTACCACAAACATCTCCTGTTTTTTAAACACTCTTCCTATTTGTTATGTTTTGTGTAACGATTCTGGTCTTACGTGCCAAATGTCGGCCCAGAAATATTACAAAGCGGGAGAGAATTAATGGAACGACCAAGGCTGCTGCTGGGGCTGAGGGCTTTGCATGTAACTCAAATCTGTCACTGTCACCAGCAGATAGAGACACCGACACTTGAACACGAGGAGGATATGCCAAACCAATTCCAAGTCTCGAACACAAGGGGCGTGTGCCGGGGACTGCGATTCATCAATCCACAGGCAACGCAGCAAACATGTGCGAAATGTTCATGATAATTGAGCTTGTTTCACTATTCCACAACTCTTAATTAAAGCCATCTTGAATTCGACTTGGGAAAAGGGTTTAAATAACTTGGTGTTAAATAACTATTTATAACTAATTATTTCAGGGAATTTCAAAAATACTAACCATTAGTTGTCAATTTAAGTTACTTTTTGCGAAATGTTCATGATAATTGAGCTTTTTTCACTATTCAAAAAGCAATTTTGAATGCGCCTTAGAAAAAGTGCTTTGAAGTTAATAAATCACTTGGTGTTAAGTATCTACAACATTATTTCAATGAATTATAAAAATACAAACTAATTAGTTTTGAATTTAAGTTACTTTTTGTGAAGTGTTCATGATAATTGAGCTGGTTTCACTATTCAACAACTCTCAATTAAAGTAATCTTGAATTCGATGTAAAAAAAAGGTTTGAAGGGAATGGTATTAAGTATCAACAGCGAAGGGCACTCCGTGCCTCAATTTGCTCACGCTGCTCAAACCGTTATCTTTTTTCGGAGGCAGCTGGTCGAGTTGCTGCTCAAACCGTTAGATTGCGTGCCCTCCGCTGATCTACAACATCATTTCAGTGAATTATACAAATATATTCCATTAGTTTTCAATTTAAATTATTTTTTATTGAAATTTACTCAAAGGACACAAAAAGCTGTACGCTTTAATTCCTTTTGAAGCCTCGGGCCCAATTCTTGACCACCGGCCTTGACTTGCAGCTCTTCTCCAGCTCGTCGGCCTGGATTTGCTCCTCCAGCTTCCGCTGGTTCTCCCGAAACTTTGATATGGGATCCCTGAACTGGCCGTAGTACTGCAGCACCTCGCGGACGTCGTCGACGCCGTTGGTGCTCAGAACACGCAGGAAGGCCACAAGATCAAACAGAGTCGTGTCGTCGTCGTTTCCTGCCCATCGCGGAATCGCAAAGCAGTTGGAGGGATGCAGCATGGTGGCTTTTCTGTCCCAGTCCACCACCACCACCCGCCTGAGGTCTCTGTTGAGGTTGTCCAGATTCTTCACATGATGTCCTTCGACAAAGTGCGTCGAGTCCCGAACCAGGCGATACATAATGTAGCCCTTGGGATCGAGAGCTTCGAGTATGGGGAACACCGTGGCCCCTTGCTCTGCCGTGAAAACCACAATCTCAAAGTGCTTGGCACACTCCTCGAGGAAAAGGTCAACGCCGGGACGCTTCTTGAAACGCCAGCCCGTTTCGTACGTCCAGTCCGGGTGCACCAGCACGTCCTTAATCTCCAGCACCAGAGTGTAGGCTGGCTGGACGTAGGGCGGCCGTAGGGGCTCCGGGAGCAGCTTCTTACTCGACGGCTCCTGGATGAAGCGCTGGAACTGGTTGGCGGACTTCCAGCTTCGCGCCATATATTGTTGCAGCTGCGGCAGGTGGCTAAACTCGTCAAAGACCTCGTTTCCCTGCTCGTCGCAGGCTGGCTGGCCAAAGTAATAGATGGCCCAGAGGGAGAAGAGTATTCCTCCCACGGTGAAGAGTCCGAAGCCATGCTGCATCCGCTTCCAGGAACGCTCCATTTCCCTCAACTCCTCCGCCTCCCGCTTTCGCTGCTCGCAAATCTCCTCTTCGCCGAACTCCGCGCTGGTCTGGGGAAAGAGCTTTGACAGAATCTGCGTCGAGGTCTTTGGGTTCGTCGAGTAGTTTCGCTGCGCCGCATAAGCCAGTGAGGAGGCACAGGAGTGCGTTAGGAATCTCAAGAAACAAGCGCTGCTCTCTGTCCTTTCAGGCAATGCCTGCAGAGCGTCCATCATGGGGCGACACAAGCCCAGGGCCAGCGTCCGCCGGGCTATGAACTGGAGGCCAAGCCGCGGGCATCTGCACAACAGCCGCGCAATCCTATTTAAAGTCATCTTTCGGGTCATGCAATGGGTTTCAGTTTCCAGTTTCCACTATTAAATTTGACATTCTTGTGTCAGCCGAGAGCGATGATAAAATTTGTGTTTCAGTGTAAAGTGTTTGGGTTGACGATTGACTGCTGGAAACAAACCTCAAACTCAGTGCCTGTTTTTATTCTGTTTAAAGTTTAAACAAAAGCCTCATAGCTCCCATGTTGCTTGGAGAGCTTTTTGCAGGCAGCATTTAAATATTTGCGGGTCCGCCATGTTGCGCAATCCTGAGCATATCGTTTGCCTCTCGATGTATCGCATCGGTGGATGCCACAAAGCCTCACATCATCGACCAACACAAATGCAGTACAGGTGCAGTTTTCCTGTGTTTATAAGCATCGAATTGCCTTTGGCCCGAAATTCAGAGACTGCTGTCCGAGATTCAGAGACTGCACAGGCTGGAAAGGTGAAGGAGATGAGATTAGAAGACTTGGCAAAGTGAATATACCAGCTTATCAGCCTCTGAATCCATTGTGTGCGACTTCTAAAGACTACCAGCAGAGGCAAAGCTATTTTTACCGGCAGGCGTCTAGTGGAGACACCAGCAATGTCGCCACCACGTAGCTTCAATCGCGGATTCGGTGGCGGAGGTGGAGGTGCGTAGGCTTGGGGTTCTCAAGAAAGAACTAATTTAATGCATTTCGTTTGCATTCAGTGCATGCCGGCCGCGTAGACAGACATGGCAGGCGGAGCAGTCCTCGGCGAAGGAGCGGTGGATTCAATCGCGGTGGGGCTTCGGCATCCAATGGCGAGTTTTCTGGTATGTCCACACACGAGACGTCTATGGATACTCTTACCGCTCTATTCGAACAGATTTGCGCGGTGTCAACTGGAGCAATGTGCAGCTGGCTCCCTTCGAGAAGCAGTTCTATCGGGAGCACCCAACGACTGGCAACCGGCCGGCCCAGGAAGTGGAACGCTACCGGGCCCAGCATGAGATTACGGTGCGCGGCGAGGCGCCCAATCCCATACAGCACTTTGACGAGGTGTGCTTCCCCGACTACTGCATGAGCGAGATTCGCCGCCAGCGGTACTCGGAGCCCACGCCCATTCAGGCCCAGGCCTGGCCCATTGCCATGTCGGGTCACAACCTGGTGGGCATTGCCAAGACTGGCTCCGGCAAGACGCTGGCCTTCATCCTGCCCGCCATTTTGCACATCAACGGACAGCAGCGTCTGCAACGAGGCGACGGCCCCATCGCCCTGGTGCTAGCCCCCACGCGGGAGCTGGCCCAGCAGATTCAGGCGGTGGCCAACGACTTCGGGTCGACTGCCTATGTGCGCAACACCTGTGTCTTTGGCGGAGCGCCACGCTCCAGGCAGGCCAATGACCTGGAGCGCGGTGTGGAGATTGTCATAGCCACGCCGGGCAGACTGCTCGACTTCCTGCAGGCCGGGGCCACCAATCTGCGGCGCTGCACCTACCTGGTGCTGGACGAGGCGGACCGCATGCTGGACATGGGCTTCGAGCAGCAGATCCGCAAGATTCTGGGTCAGATACGGCCGGACCGGCAGATACTCATGTGGAGTGCCACCTGGCCCAAGGAGGTGCGCCAGCTGGCCGAGGACTTCCTGGGCAGCTACATACAGGTAAGCAGGGCAGCCTCCCAGCCCAGAAGGACCAATAACGAACCGTTTCGAACAGATCAATATCGGATCACTGGAACTGTCAGCCAACCACAACATACGCCAGTACGTGGAGGTGTGTGCGGAGCACGAGAAGGGCTCCAAGCTGAAGGAGCTGCTCTCGCACATCTACGACCAGCCCAGTGCACCCGGCAAGATAATCATCTTCGTGGCCACCAAGAAGAAGGTCGACGAACTGGCGCGCTTCATCAATGCCTTTGGGGTGGGCGTCGGCTCCATCCATGGGGACAAGTCGCAGGTGGACCGCGACAGCGTGCTGAATGACTTCCGCAGCGGACGAGCCAATATTCTGGTGGCCACTGATGTGGCTGCCCGCGGCCTGGATGTGGACGGCATCAAGTACGTGATTAACTTTGATTTTCCGCAGTCCTCGGAGGACTACGTGCACCGCATTGGACGCACTGGACGCAAGCATTCAACGGGCACTTCGTATGCCTTTTTCACGCGCAAGAATGCCAAATGCGCTCGTGCCCTCATCGATATACTCCGGGAGGCCAATCAGAATGTTAATCCGGAACTGGAGAGCTTGGCCCGCGACTCGGGTGGACGCGACCGCCATCGTGGGGGAAGAGGTTCCATGCGAAATAATGGAAATGGAGGTTCCTCGGGAAGATATAACAACAGCGGCGGCAGATCGAGCGGCTTCAACAGTTTCAACAGCGACAATGCTGATAGGTTTGGCGGCAGATCTGGGGGATTTGGTAATTCGGGTTTTGGAAACAGTTCAGGGAGAAGTTTCACCTCAAATAATAATAGAGGAGGAGCATTTTCCAGCGCGGCAACTAGCTCGAATTTTGGCTCATCGCTCGGCAAGTCGGAGCACCATTAGTTGCCACCCAATATACATCACACGTTAAAGAGACATTTCCAATCCCATTTAGAATAAATATTTACTGCTCATCGGAAAACTAGTCTCCCAGTTTGACTGAAACTTTCTTCTTCCCTTTAAATATGGGAGGGATATGTGTGCTTATCTCTCTATTCTTAATTAATTCCCGGTTAAACGAATAAAACTACCCTTTTTAAAAAGCTTTGAATGAAACCATGTTTGGATTGGATTGTTTTTACAAAAACGTAGGATCTAAAAAACCACTTATATAGAATGCAATGCATCTGCTTTCAGTGCATAAAAGGCTTAATTACAATTGTTATTTAATCGTGAGACGAAATGCGACGAGCACCTGCAAGAAAATAAGTTTTTAAGAGAAACATTCAGCAAATCACTCAGGCGACAGCCTCACCTTTCTCCTTCTGCTTCCTTTCCTTGGGGGAACGGCTCTGTCCGTGTGGCTTTCCGGCTCCAGCGTTGCCATTTGCCTTGCACTTCTTGTTGACGGTGCGCACGGGATCGCAGTTCTGGTCACTGCCGCCGACTGCCTCTGCCTGCAGCTTATCCTCCCTGGTCATTTGTCCGGCGTTGCAAGGCGACCAAGCGCCCTTCTCATAGCGGCAGCCTGTCCCAAATGAAGCGGGAAAAATAAACATTAAGCTGTGCACTCTATTCACTCATTAAAAGCGGTTCTCTGGGTATCATTATAATGCATTCTATTCTGTTGTGCAGTTCAGGAAATGCGGAAAAACCGAGGGGGGAGCCAGGGGAGCCAGCTACCCATAAAAGAGTCTGCCACTAATTGGAGGACACACGCTGCGGCAAAAGGCGCACTTCGATTTCACAGACACTGCGCGGTATATAGGTCAACGAGAATGATTAAGTGGAGCCGAAGCCGGAGCCGTTGGGCCTAATTAGACGGCGCTCGCATCTGCGGGCTGCCTTTCCGATGATTATGTAACCTCAGCACCCACCTTTCTTGCACTTCTTCTGTATGGTCCTGGTGGGCAAGCAGTTCTGCTCTCCCTTCTTCAGGGACAGGACTCGCGTGCGAATGTTGGTCTTGGCGTCACAGTTGGACCAGGCGCTCTTGGCATAGCGACAGGTCGACGCTGCAATAATAATGGGGAAATATTAAAACCATTTTGATTTGTTATTATCCTCTCTCACCATTATTTTGCATTCTGGGCTTGGGTCCTGCTCGCTTGCCTGCTCCATGGTGAACCTGATGCTGCTTGTTTCCCTGTCGACCACCTGGCTTGTCCGCATTCTTGTGTCCTTGCTTGTGCTTGGGATGCGAGTGCGGAGGCGGTGCACTGGCATTATCCGCGGTTAAAGGCTTTTTGTGATCTTGAAACTTATTCCCCTTGCGGTTGTTTCTCACGCGATGGGTGTCCCCATTCCCGTTGGTGGCGGCGGGTGTGGCGGCTGCCTCCTCCTCCACAGCCCCACGAACCGGACGCAGGTGTACGACGCCACCCTCTTCCGTCTTCATAACCAGGTGGATCCCAGGCAACCCATCTTCACTGTCACTTGATGATGCGAGTACTAGTAGTACCAGTTGCGAAACCGTCGTCAATATTAGAAAGAGATTCATAGCTTCGTTCGGGGATCTAAATAAATAGTATTATGTTTTGAAAGAGACTTGGAGGAAGTATGTATAAACTTGGGTGGGATTCTTCTAGGGAAAAGGAAGTACTCTGCATGGGAAAATAGTTTTTAAAACCTACAAATTAGCTGAATATTAAATAGAAGTGTGTCTTGGCAGTCACGATTTGAAAATGATCCTTTTATCAATAAATTGCCGCTATTCATTGTGGAAAAAATACAGAAATCATGAGTTTATGGTTTCAATACATATGGCGGACACATGTCCAATATGTTGAATCCAAAAACAGACGGCAGATATTTTGGTTTGATTAAACCTGAAACCAAACCGAACTAAATGGTTTTCAGATTGTTTTGTCAATTGTTTTGAAGTTGTTTTGTAGCTTTATCCAAAGTTTAAAATGTACACCCAACCCTCTGGAATCTGTGGCTCAGCGGAACTCTTATATGGCTATCGCTCTTCCACTCGACGACGCAGTTCTCCTCAACAGGAAGGGGTGTCTCTGGCTGTGTCTGTCTTGGATTTATGCTGCGCGCGCACTGGCGGTAACCGACACTGTAAAACTCACTCAAATCTCAAATCTCAGAGAGGGAATGTCCGGGCATATGCAATGTGGGTTTCAGATTTAAGCTCAGGCAGCAGCAGGGTTCACTGACTACAAACAAGGCGAGGAAATGGCCTGAAGAAACTGCAGACTCTGCTGGAAGACTCGCGATCGGCACACTCGCATTCAGAGCTGTAGCTAAACTGAGTGGGCGAAGTGCCGCAGCTCGCCGGACCCGAGAGGCTCGGAAACTGCTCAATTCCAGGAGAGAATGTCCAACGAGAGCGGCGGAGAGAGGAGTGCGCCATTGAGACATGCTTTCTTGTACCATCGAAAATGGTATATACACGGTGGAAGAAAAAGTGCTGGAGGCGGCCTTTATAGTTAATTTCCTATTAATAATAATATTTATATTATGGCAATGGTTAAACGCATTGGTTTGCATCAAAATCTCTCTCTGTCTCTGTATAATGAGATTCCAAACCCCTTAAATCGTGCGGACTTTATTAATAAACATTGAATGCATTCTTATCAGTTACACACCCGGTACTATGAGCATGTTCGAGTATATTGAACTCTTGCAGATGCATTTGATAAGGTATCTCTCTATAGGAACCAGGCATTTAATCAGATATCATCTATCTAGAGAATCAAAATGATGTTATATGGATAAAAAACCCAAGGAACTACGGATTCCGGGTATCACATAGTCGGGACACCCCACACAGGTCATGTTCTCTTCTTTATTATGATCGATTATGTATATATAAACAGAGGAAATGCATGGGACTCGCATTCATATCTGTACCGAGGCAAACTGAATGTAAACAATGACCAGGCGTTGTGTAACAGATTGGAGTTCTTCGAGCAGTTTACAATTATGTATATCAAAATACAAGTAGATACAGTTTTGAGCAAGTTTCCAGTACACATCTCTCGTTCCCCGTTCCCAGTTCCCAGTTCCATTTCGTTTCCTCAGACCTCAGCCAAAACATGTTTTGAGTGATTTCCCTGCGAGAGAGATTCGGTTTGGTAAAGAAACAAACAGCGTACGCAGACAAGGAAAATAAACAGCGAGAAATAAGTGCAGGCTAGGGGAAAATCGTTTTAAAATCAGGGTTTATTTGTTGGTCTTACCTCTAGAACCCTTTTTCCGGTCTTCGAGGCTGAGGTAGGGCCTGGCTGTTGTCCTTTGTAATACCTACCTATACTGGGATTCAGTACCTGTACCTTCTTTTACTGTTATTATCAAGCCCCAAGCCAGGCTCACCATAGTGCGTTATAATTAATATTCAATTGGTTATTCCGTAATATTTGTATTTATTAAAGTTCAGTTACTTCTTTTTCTTATATTGTATGCGTCTGCATGTATACGTACGTAAACAAATTTCACTTTACTTCGGGGCAGTTGCTCTTGTGCTCGGATCGGATTCCTTGAGGAACCGCAGAGACTCGCCGAATCCTGCCCCTAACGATGGATGTGTTCATGAATAGCATGCCGTGTAAATGTGAATGTGAATGTGAATGGTTCGGGTATGGGTGATGGGTAATGGTTGTAAAACTGCTTACAGACAATTACATCAAGTCGTAGTTAACGTTCTAAGTTTATATGTGTTTATTAAAAAGATAAACCATGTCTTGGAAATGGTACAATTTTTGATCAGAATATGTATGTGTGTATGTGTCGTTAGTTCGACTGTATATTAATTTCGGGAAATACCAGCTATCTCCGTTCCCAAATGTTGACTTTACTTTTATTTATTATTCAGTGAAAGTGAGCTGTAAACTACTTTAAAATGCCAATCGCCTACAAGGTCCACTTCCTTGTCCTCCCTCCTATAGTAGGTTTTTCTTTTTACTTTTATTTTTACAATATTTACACTAAGTGTTTAATTTATTATCTGCGAATGACGACAAATGTGATACCGTTTTCTGCTTTACTTGAGATCTGATACAGAAGCTGATACTTTGCCAAAATGTCACATCAATAATCAGATTAAATGTTTGGTTTTATTTTTTAGATTTACGGTTTACGCTTTACGGTTTACGGTTATTATTATGTAAAATTCAATGAAGAACAACTCTAAATATTTGGAAAGGGCTTGAACAGTCACACACTTTTAGAGGCTGCGTTTAAGAATTGATATTGATTCCGATAAGGCAACTGCCCTTCCAGTTCTTTGTAGTTTCAGAGTTTGTTTTATACCGACTGGGTTTGGTTTTATGTTTTCCTCTTGAGTAAACTAAATAATTAGGTAGTTATGTGTAGGTATGTGGTAATGGTAATGGTATTGTATGAATATCCTTTATTCTGCGTTGCATAAATACGTTAATTCCGCAAAGTTGCTATTATGTTTTACAATTGAACGTACTGTCGTTAAATATTAAGTGTAAGTGTATCGTTTGCTGAGAACCAAACAAACTACAACATTTAATCAATACGCGCATGCCTTTCGGGTATACATAGCAGACATGGCCTCGCAAATCGCAAATCGCAATTCTTCTGTTTCTCATTGTTATAAATATATTAAAAAGTGGGAGGGGGCAGGTTCAACTTAAAGTATTCTTCGCCTCACAAACGAGCGGCGCAAACCAACACTGGGAGGGGGCATTTGAAATTATTGATTTTCGAAATCACTTAAACGCGTCCTTTGCGAGCGGCTGCATGGAAATGACAAGAAACAGAGAATGGTTGGTGGTGAGTCTCATGGAAATGACATCGGACAACTTTAAGTTCATCAAACTGTCTGCCATTTTCAGTGATTTGTTTTCAATGTTCTTGTAGTCGGAGGAGCCTAGAATTCGGAGCTTGCCAACTGACCTTTATCCTTGTTCTTGCGCTGCTCTTTGGCACTCTTGTCCTTGGACTTGCCTGGCTTGCAGTTCTTCTTGATCACGCGCGTTGCTTCACAGGAGGGATCGCTGCTCGTCTTCAACTTGTCGGCCCGAGTCATCTGTCCAGTGGCGCACTCCGACCAGGAGCCCTTCTCGTATCGGCAGGCTGTGGGACAAGGCTTTAAGTACTCTCTGTGGGATGTAGTATCCTTTACCCCTTGTTACCTTTTTTGCATTTCTTTTGAATGGTGCGTGTCTGGTCGCAGGCCGGATCCCCCTTCTTGAGTGTCAAGGTTCGAGAGCGAGTGTTTGTTTTCGTATCGCATTCAGTCCATGGATTCTTGCCATATCGGCAGGACAATCCTTCAAGAAAAGAGAAGCACCCACAGTTATTGCTGGGACACTCTCCATCTCTCCATCGACTCACCATCGCTCTTGGTGCCGCGCTCGTTCCTTATGAGGACTTCGTGATCGTCCTCCTCCCAGACCTCTCCCTGAATCGCTGTGGTGGGCTGAGTCTGCTCGGCCACGGGCAGCGCCAGGGGTGTCTCCTGGCCCTCTGTGGTGCCCCAAGCCGTGCTGCACAACACCCCCGACCATGTCACAAACGTGGCCAGCAAAAGCGCGTTATAATTATGTCTCATGGTGTGACTTCTGTGGGAACAGGGAAGAGAGAAAACCCATACCTTAGCACAGAAAAGATGGCAGATACACTCAACGCAATGGAAGCGGAGAAAACGAGTTTCGCTTCAACTTAAAAATACTTATAACTAATATGTATCCTCAAATCGGGAGGAGAGCCCCCTTCCGTTCCGTCTCCCGTCTCGTATTCGCATCCGTATCCGTGTATCCGTGAGAAAAAAGGCAACGCAATTGCCCTGCCCGTTTATTTCCATGTACAGCATATATAACATTTGCACAGGAGCCATGAATAAATGCGAAATAAGGCTCTCCAGACTTTGGGGCACTGATTTAAAATCAAGTATGGCACACAGTTTGGTAAAATATACATTTTACTGCCTCGAAACCGATCAAAATTGGACACCAACCGTTAGTTATACACACAAAACAACTCCAGACTCAGACACGGCGCAGAAAAGCTGTTGTCGTCGGACTAAATCAACTGCTCTCGTGGCACGACTCTTCGAAACTGAACGCAAAGATATAAGGACATCAGCATAAAAGGCCACGGCATGTATAGTATCCTACAGGATTCTATGCTCCCTTCTCTCGCATCTCGCATCGCGACGCTCGTGTGTGCTGAGAGAGTGCGCAGCAGCGCCAGGACTTTTATCAATGAGCTGCGCATGTTCTACATATAAATATTTAACATTCTATTTTTATCCTGAATGCTGCGTTGCCTAGCTAGGCCCGTGTCCCTGTCTAGGAAAAAACAAACAAGCGCGAGAATTTATCCCGAGTCGGATAAATCGAAGGGAAGCTTTTGAGGCAATCTCTAAGGCAACTATTAAAGTTGCACGGCACGGCATGTTCTCTCGCCTGCTTGGCTGGATAATTGCAGGACAACGCTCCCCCTCTGTCTTGTGTCCTCTGCCCTCTGCCCTCTGCCAATTTTGGCCCTGAAGCAGGTCTCTTGCTCAATTTAGTGACGCGTCTCCATAATGGCGTAATGCCAGCCCCAGCCCCACCCAAAGTTGCATGCAATTTGTGGTCGATGGGTCGGGTCGTTGGAGTATAATTGCTGTAACCCTATATGTTAAACATTCTACCGTAGAATAAGCTGTAATCATGGGGACCTGGACTGATTTGCCATTACCAATCCAATCAATCACCTGTTGTTACAAACAATCACAATGCCATTTTTCCAACTCCTACTCCTGTGCTCCATCAACAAGGACTGATGGAATAGAAAGTGGCTTGGCTATAGGCGACAAATAATGCGTTACATTGTACGCTGTGCCATAAGGACAATGGGTACTTCGCTTGCCGGCTGCCGTTGCCCCCTGCTTCATTTGCACAGCAAACTGCGAACTGCGAGGCGTCGTAACAACCAACAACCCGGGGGTCAGTCAGTATGTAGGCGTTATTGAGTCCAACAGCTGTCATAAAATTTAATAATGCAAATGTAATTAAGTCACCTGACCTGAGCCTGAGCCTGAGCCTCCCCCCACATGCTCTGACTGCCTGTCGCTCTCTCCTCTGCAACCGCACCTTAACAAGCAAATTGATGACGTAGCCCACTGCCACTTCTTTATTGGAAGGGGGAAAGGTCCTGAAAATCCGTAAAATTATGTAGAATGGCTGGACATTGTTACCACACAACATATGCAGTTCAAAATTAACTAAATTATTCAGAACTCCTAATTCAAGGCTTGTAGTCTTTATTGTTCTCGTTCTATTCACTTGACCTACATATGTTAGGTATGTGTTATAACCATATATATATGGTTAATAAGGTCATTTAATTGTAAATCAGGGTAAAATGTATGTTGTGTTTATGTTGTTTTAAGGAAACGGAAGTAGAAGGCGCTGCCGATCTTGTTATTATTATTATATATGTATTATTTTTGTTCTTGCGATCAGCATCGGTTTTAAGCGGAGTTACTGTGTTTAGGGTTATTAACGACATTAAATTAAGAGACACTATAAGTAAAGCAGGGTAAAATATATGTAATATTCATGTGGCTTTAAGAAACAGGAAGTAGAAAGTGCCACCGATCTTATTATTATGTTTTTCTCTCGATTTTGGGTTGGGTTTTTGAGAGAGTAACTATGTTTAAACCCGTAACCAAATTAAATAATAATACTGGGTCATAGAACTTGGGTTTATCACTTTTCTTGTGGTATTTTTCGCACTTAATAAGCTGGCTTAGCTACTCTCGTGGATTTTACGTTCGGTGAAGACCAGCCACAGCCGTGTGAGTCATTAAACAGTCATCTGAATGCTTAGGCGAATCCACCGCTTTCCGCGAACTGCAGACAGCATATCTACGAATCTGGACCGCTTAAACTGAACGTGAATGTGAGCGAACAAAGCCGGTGTTCGGTGTGTTCGGTGTTCCAGTCAGTTGAGCAACCCCATTCAAACCGAATCGGAACAAAAGCTCCCGGTGACCCGTGTGGAAAGTAGAAGTTATCATTGATTCTTTGGCCAGTGGCAGAGCCAGTATTCTGTGCCCGTTTCCATGGCAACCCTTGGGGTTCAGGAACATGAAGCGAATTAGCATGCATCAGCGCTTAGGTCCCGTCCCCCAGTGGTTATCAGTTGTTGGATAGCCGTTCGAGTCGGCAGCAACTGTGGCTCCCGTACAAACAGTGACAGAGGGGACAATATACAACAATTTTTGGAGGAATAACGACCTGACTATATAGAATATATTCCAAATTCTTATCAAACTCCGCGTGATTAACAACAGAAGCAAGAGCCGCTCCTTAACCTGTCACTGCCAGCTATGGTGCAGTCACTATAAGCAGACTCAAGATGCTTTGGTTCATTCTGCTGTCCCTCACACTGTCGGCAACGTCCATGCCCATGCCAGTGATTGACAGCGGCTCGGCCTGCAAGGCTATGGCCACCTGTGATCCCTTTCTGCCCATCTGCGCGACCGCCACAAACGAGCACCAGTTCTTCTACAGTCACTGTGAAATGTTGCGAGACATTTGCCTCACCGGAAAGGGTGAGTTACTGCATGCCACTAAATGTTAAGCCAAACGCTAAGCACAATTTGTTTACTCTGCGACAGATTGGAAATCGGACTACCTGAGCCATTGCAATGTCCACAAGCTGTAGTGACTGAGGACAGCGCTTGCACCTAGACTGAGACTGAGTAATATTAGCAATTCGACTTTGGTATATACAAACATTTATAATAAAACGGTTTTTGAGTCTTAAATGTATTCCACAAGGCAACGAAGGGAGTCTATTGACTACTTTTGACCAAATCGGCCAGTTTGTTGCGTCTAAACTCCTTTCTTGCCTCGTCGAGGAGCACATTGTGCAGCAGATTGCGATTCTGGGAGTGATCAGTGGCCAGCGTGGGATACGGATTGCCCCTGAGCTCCAGCACAGACTGCCTGTAGTAGATGCCGGGATAGTCTCTGGGCGCCTTGTACATGCGAGTGTAGGACAAATTGTAGTTCTCGTAGCGCGGCACCAGCACTTTGAAGAGCTTGTGCACTAGCTGCTTCTCCAGCAGCCAGTAATCAGCCAGTTCCATGGTGGCCTTGTGCCGGTCCCCGTGCCGTATGGCATTCGAGATGAGCTGCCGGGATAAGAGGAATGAGAAATGGGCCGAACAGCGTCCCAAGTGGGGTAAAGCTTACCAGCTCGGCGTATCCGCGAGCCTCGTCCGCTCGATTGTAGAAGAGTTCAATGCGCTCGTGCTTCACCAACGCCGTGACAGTCTTGCGCAGCTTCAGCAGCCGCCCCTCAGGTCCATCCGGGTTCTTTAGATTACGCTTACTAGGCCTGACTGCGATACGCAGCTGCGACATTAGTTTAGTTACATCGGCTTGATTCATTTTAACCGAGTTCTTTTAAGTTTTTACAAAACAAGAAACTAGAAATCACGTAATGAGCCGGCGAACAGCTGTTGGCCGCCAATCGATAGTTGAGTATCGATACATCGATATGTCAGTAACAAGAACAAAACTACGTAAAAAGTTCAATTTGTTTATTACTATATTTATGCTTATCTACTTATGCTAGGTGCTGCAGAATGCCCTGTCGCACAAGGGACTCCACCTGTGCCCGCGGCAAGTAGTGCTGGCTGTTCTTCTTCAGGTGTATCACCTCTCCGTCCTCCAGCTCGAACTTTCCGTAGTCCTCCATGCAGCGCACCTCGATGTACAGGGACTTGGGCGGGCGCAGGTGGTTGGTCAGATCAAGGCCCTGTCCCTGACTGTAGCCGGCGCTGCACATGTACGCCGCCAGGGATTTGGAGTAGTTGTTGAAGAACTGCACCTCCGGCTCGCACAGGGCCTGCTTGATGTCGCCGGGAATAATGGGGCCGAACTCCCAGCGCAGGGCCTTGATGCGCTTGGCGCGCTCGTAGAGGTAGGCCAGCAGACACCGCTTGTTCCGCTGCAGGGCCGCGTGCCGGTAGTTTAGCAGCGGCCACAGACTCCGATCCCCCGAGGTGTTGTAGGTGGAGGCCTGCGCCACGTTCTCCTCGAAGATGGCCTTGATCTCCTCGAGCACCTGGCGCACGCCGTCGTCGTCGAAGGCGGGAATGGTTTGCGAAGATCTTTCCAACTCCTTCAGCAGCTCGAAGGCTTTGTCGCCGAACAATTTGTTTGGCCGGGTCATTGTTGATGTTTGTTGTTGCTGTTAGCGATGGTGCGATTCAAACGATGACGCGCTCAAATATCGCAAGATTTGGCAGTACACAAACATTTGTGAATGCCATTTTAGGGGTTGGGACGAGTTTCTCGGAGTTTTCCCGCGTGCCCTTGAGAATTGCGTCCATCTGATGAGCGCGGAAAAACCATTTCCTCGAAAAGTATGGCAACGCCAATACCTCTGATGTCCTACATAAGTGGGACCAGCTATGGGAAAACTATTGCATCGTCTGTTTCAGAGACTAGAGGTGACATCTATGTATTTGGTTTTGTTTTAGCAATGTTTCATCGATTTCAACTTTTGATATTTCAAGAAAAATCATATTTTTCATAATGAAAATTACTCGCGCTTCTGAAATAGGTTTGTTTATTTTGTTTTATTTTTATTTTTAGGTATTGCGGCGCCGCCTCCTACGTCAGGATCATGTTTTTAATTTAAAACGTCCGCCAAAAACATCGATGCCTGTGACCATCGGATGCCATCTCTATTCTGTAGTAGAGATGAAAAATCATCGATACCCAGCCAAAAATCGATGCTACTCCACCTCTATTAAAGACATCGATACCTCCGGCAGTAACATCGGTGTTTTCGCAGCTCTAGCTTCTGGTCAAAAATCTTCTGCTGAAAAAAGTTAATTAGGTTGGAACGGTGTGGAGCCCGAAATCAACGCAAACTAATCCGCTATTGAAGCCTAGTGCAACGGCCCTCTGCTAGTAACCTCACCCGCATTTGAACGAGAAAATGGCAACCGCAAACAGCGCGACAGCTGCCGGAGGAGCAGCGAAAGAAGGGGCGCCGCCAGCCCCAGCCAAGTCATTATCCGGCATCGTGAAGCAAGTAAGTACTTTGTGGTCACAAACGCGGTGGGGCCGAGTGGGCAGTGAGTGCCCCCTTGGACATTGGAAAGTGAAATGTATTATCTTTCATCAGCGTGGCAAATGCGGCGGCCCGTCAGCCAGCCGAGTGCAACTCTGACAAGTGCGAAAGAGACGCGCGTATAGACTCGGTGCGTGTGTGTGACACGTTGCACACGCTCTCGTCCGAAGAAATGAAAGTTATCGAAGGTGCCAAGCTGGCAGATTTTCTTCGGCGCGGCACGGTGTCTTGGCCTGTGTCGGAGGTGGTGGGGGGAGGTGGGCCGAGTGCCCCTGGCACGTCATCAGGATTATGCGCCGGCATTTCGTCACTCCTATGCCTGCCTTTAACTCATTAGTAGGCGTGCCGAGGCTTTCTAGTGCGCCGAACGGCGTTCGTCTCTAACCTCATCGCCACAGACGCCTTCCGAAAAACATCTCTAAGGCCCTGCTCTTATTTATGAATGTAGTTTGTTTGGGGCAACCGCAATTCCACCTCTACTTCAATCCCCGTCCGTTTGGCTTGCCCTCTGTCCAGGTTGAGTCGCCATTTTCAGTCAGCTCGGTGGACTTTTGGCCGCCGCGGCTCGGCTGTGATAACAATTATCAATTGCCGGAATATGACTGCAAAGTCTAGGCAGAATCCGGCTTGCTGACGTTGGCAGCCGGGAAACAAACTCTCTGGCTTTGGCGCCTCCCTCAGAAAACCTGTTGATCTTCTGTAGGTAAAAGCCGACGCCCTACACCTGCGCCGCCTCAATTGTTCTGCTGCTGCTGCTGCAGGAATTGTAGCATAAATAGTGCATTATATACATCACGTACCCCGCGCCCCGCAGTGTTGTACATATTTAAATCCCAGCGGATTGCCCACGTACGCTCGCCTGGGACAGATCCCTAAACCGGTTTGGATGTAGGCCTCTTTGTGTATGGCCGCACATTTACCAAATTCCAAATCGGATGACCGGTATCTATGCATCCCCTTCTTATGCGACAATGTAGCGCAGGCGCTATTCCCTACTATCTTTACTACCACTATCTATATCTCTATCTTTTAATTAAAAGGAAGTTAACATAGGAATTTTTTGTTTTTAATTTTAATTTTAACGTAAAATTTTACAAAGTGTATACATTAATTTTATTCTGTCAGACATCGATAGAGCCAAGGGTGGCGATAGTTAGACATCGCTCTTGTGCCATCTCTAGCCCATCCGCACGTGCATTTTCCTTTAACCTCACTCTACGCCAGTTTGATAACCTCCCGCACTCGCAATTTACAGGTTCTCTCCGGCGACACGGTAGTCATCCGCGCAACCAAGGGTGCCCCTCCTCCGGAGAAACAAATCACCTTCTCCCATGTCCTGGCCCCCAAGCTGGCCCGTCGCCCCGGCGCCGGCGGTGATGAGACCAAGGACGAGCCCTGGGCCTGGGAGTCGCGTGAGTTCCTGCGCAAGAAGCTGATCGGCGTGGAGGTGACCTTCACGTTCGACAAGCCCGCCAACTCGAACCGGGAGTACGGCTTCGTGTGGATCGGCAAGGACAAGGAGTCGGGCGAGAATGTGGTCGAGTCGATTGTGCGCGAGGGTTTGGTGTCGGTGCGCCGCGAGGGTCGCCCCACAGCCGAGCAGCAGACGCTGATCGAGCTGGAGGACCAGGCACGCGCCGCTGGCCGCGGCAAGTGGGCCTCCAACACGAGTCCCGTCGACAAGGTGCGCAACATCAAGTGGGCCCACGAGAATCCCGCCCACCTGGTGGACATCTACGGCGGCAAGCCCGTCAAGGCCATCATCGAGCACGTGCGCGATGGCTCCACCGTCCGCGCATTCCTGCTGCCCGACTTCCACTACATCACGCTGATGATTTCGGGCATCCGGTGTCCCGGCGTCAAGTTGGACGCCGACGGCAAGCCCGACCTCAGTGTGAAGGTGCCTTTTGCCGACGAGGCACGCTACTATGTGGAGACCCGCCTGCTGCAACGCGACGTGGAGATCCGGCTGGAATCGGTGAACAACTCCAACTTCATTGGGTCCATTCTGTACCCCAAGGGCAACATTGCGGAGTCGCTGCTGCGCGAGGGCCTCGCCAAGTGCGTGGACTGGTCCATGGCCGTGATGAAGAGTGGTGAGTGTGAAGCTTAAGTAAACTAAGACCGCAGCTCGTTTGCACAGCACAGCACCGCCTGGGTAACTTGCCTACTGAGTGCTGTTCACTGTTTGCAATCGGTTGCCAGATCAAAGACGGACTCCAAGAATGTTGCGACATGCCTCAATGGTTGCTGTGTTCATTTCACCCCGTCGACATTGCTTAAACTACAATTTATGCATTTAAACTTGACTAATAAACTCCTTTTCTGTGTCACCAGGCGCCGATAAGCTGCGTGCTGCTGAGCGCATTGCCAAGGAGAAGCGCATCCGCCAGTGGCAAGACTATCAGGCCAAGACACCTGCTTTCAACTCGAAGGAGAAGGACTTTGGCGGCACCGTTGTGGAGGTCTTCAACGGCGACGCAGTGAATGTGCGCCTGTCGAATGGCCAGGTGAAGAAGGTCTTCTTCTCGTCCATCAGGCCGCCGCGTGACCAGCGAGCGGTGGTGGGAACCGATGGCGAGGAGATTGTCAAGGCCCCGCCGCGCGGCAAGAACTACCGGCCGCTGTACGAGATTCCGCACATGTTCGATGCCCGCGAGTTTCTGCGCAAGAAGCTGATCAACAAGAAGGTTCAGTGCAATCTGGACTACATCTCGCCGCCCCGCGAGAACTTCCCCGAGAAGTACTGCTACACCGTGCTGATCGGTGGCCAGAATGTGGCCGAGGCCATGGTGGCCAAGGGCCTGGCAACGTGCGTGCGCTACCGCCAGGACGACGACCAGAGATCTTCCGCCTACGACCAGCTCATTGCTGCCGAACAGCAGGCCATCAAGGGGCTGAAGGGCCTGCACGCCAAGAAGGACAATGCCACGCTGCGCGTAAACGATCTGACTGTTGACCATTCCCGCATCAAGGTCCAATACCTGCCTTCCTGGCAGCGTGCTCTGCGCTCCGAGGCCATCGTCGAGTTCGTGGCCAGCGGGTCGCGCCTCCGTCTGTTTGTGCCAAAGGACAGCTGCCTGGTGACCTTCCTTTTGGCTGGCATTTCGTGTCCGCGCTCGTCCCGCCCGGCGCTAAATGGCGTGCCTGCCCAGGAGGGAGAACCCTTTGGCGACGAGGCTCTGACCTTCACGCGGGAGCGTGTCTTGCAGCGCGACGTCTCCGTACATATCGACACCACCGACAAGGCTGGCTCTTCAGTGATCGGTTGGCTGTGGACGGACACCGGTGCCAATCTGTCGGTGGCCCTGGTGGAGGAGGGTCTGGCGGAGGTGCACTTCAGTGCCGAGAAATCCGAGTACTTCCGCGTGCTGAAGAGCGCCGAGGAGCGTGCCAAGGCCGCCAAGAAGAACATCTGGGCCAACTATGTGGAACAAGTGCCTGAGGAGAAGACCGTCGTGGAGGAGGAGAAGGAGGACAAGGTGGTGGTGGAGCGCAAAGTCAACTACGAGAACGTGATTGTCACCGAGATTACCGAGACTCTAACATTCTTTGCGCAGTCGGTGGATAACGGCTCCAAGCTCGAAACTCTGATGAGCAAGCTGCATGCCGACTTCCAGTCCAACCCTCCCATCGCTGGCTCCTACACGGCCAAGCGCGGTGACCTCGTGGCCGCCCAGTTCACTCTGGACAACCAGTGGTACCGCGCCAAGGTGGAGCGAGTCCAGGGCAGCAACGCCACCGTCCTGTACATTGATTATGGCAACAAGGAGGTGAGTTTTGATCAGACGTAGAAGTTGTACATTCAGCAAGCTCCTTAGATCCGTTTCCGGCTTGAAGTGAAACGCATGAGTCATAAGTTTGCTAAACCAAAACTATGCTTCTCGTGTGACTTTGATGTAGGGCCTGAGGGCGTAGCCCAAACCCTGCAGCCACAACAAATGTGTTCTGTTTCCAAACTGTTTGAGTATTCTCTTCGAACGTACAGAGGACGCCCCATATTTTTTGGGGCAACCAAAGTCAAGTGAAGCTGCTTTTACAGCGAGGAGAGAGCGCAGAGTGGCTGGGGGCGTCCAGACCAGGCCCCACAAATGTCCTCGAGTAGCAACACAACCACACTAGCCAGAGAAACATTGTATTCTTATTTAATTCTGACTCAATTGTCTAATGAAAACCTCTTCTTTTACAGACTCTGCCCACTAGCCGCCTGGCCGCCTTGCCCCCAGCCTTTAGCAGCGAGAAACCGTACGCCACCGAGTACGCGCTGGCCTTAGTCGCCCTGCCAACGGACAACGAAGACAAAGAGGAGGCTCTGCGTGCCTTCTCCGAGGACGTTTTGAACCACAAGGTCCAGCTGAATGTGGAGTTGAAGGTTCCCGGGTCCCCGAACTTGGCCACGCTGCACGATCCCACCACCAAGGTGGACTTTGGCAAGCAGCTGGTGGCCGAGGGCCTGGTGCTGGCCGAGAAGCGTCGCGAGCGCAAGCTCAAGGACCTGGTGGACCAGTACAGAGCCGCACAGGAGGCGGCTCTGGCGGCGCATCTGGCCATCTGGAAGTACGGCGACATTACACAGGACGATGCGCCCGAGTTCCGCTAAGAGATGGCCATGCAATAGGAGTAGGCCTGTGGCGTGGAGCGCGTTGCTAGCCGAAATGTTTGTCTGCCACATACCCGCCCTTTATATACATAACAAGAAGCAACAACTTAAAGAATATGAAATTACTAATTCTATCTATACACACCAATATATATGATGCATATACCACATTGGAGAACATACAGCAGTACAGCCGAGCAATGGCATGTACACTTTGTATGCTCAAAGCAGCTCGCAGATTATCACCAACTTGGGTTACACTTTTTTCAACAATGAACAAGATCCTTTAAATAAATATTTGACACAACCTAGCAGCAATTCGACCTTTTAAAAGCGCCTGCCGCCCCTCCCCACAAACAATAATTATAACGGATGCGGATGCATGAGAAAATATTGTGTAAAACCTCAAAATGTCTCTTAAATTTGCAGATTTATGTTATTGTAAACTGTTTTTGCATTACTGAGTAAATACAATTAAATAATTTTTTATAAAACCGAGTGCGTGCATCTTTGAAGCTGGTTTTAAATCTCAAATGGGAGGTCAGCAGGGGAAAAGTCTGAGCTCGACGTTTGCTCCCCTTTTTTTCAAATGTAGGAATACCCCTGGAGAGCGTGCCCTGACAAGCACCCTGTATGTAACTGACACGCATTTGTCCGGATTTAAAGCTATATTCCAACGGCAGGCCCAATAATCAATAATAATAAACAATAAACGTTATTATTTAAACACTAGTAAAGTTTGAATAAACTCACGAACAACAGATGGCCAACTATCGATGACGGTGCAATCGATATAACGCCTAACCGGCTACAATTAATTTCAGAAAAATTAATAAATTTGCTGCAAATACAATTAATTTATGAAAAATTAAATATTTTGCTGCAAATATAATTAATTTCGTATCAATTAAATAATTTGCTGAGCATAATTACACTAAAGAAAGTCGGAGGTAGCTCTCAAAACATACCCACCGTATTGTCGCAGCCATCGATGGTTATGGGGCTATCGATATAGCGCAATAATGCAACCTTGCGCCGAGACAGTTATCAGAATTTTCGCTAGCACATCATAAAATCGATTTGTACTGCCTACTTTTTCTTTGTTTACTTTCCTTGTGCAAATTCGTAATTGGTATTTAAAAAAAACCCTACCTAGGCCTCGAATCGGAGTACTGAGACGGCGTCAGCTGCAGGTCTATTGGTTTGCGTCGGGCAAAATGTGAATTAACATGAGTGGCGAATCGATCGATTTTTGAGAGCGAAGTGGGAAAGTAGCGGTGTCTCAGCTCGGCCGTGTGTGTGCGTGTGTGAGTGTGTGTGTACTGCGCCCAACTAAAAGTTCAACGCCTATAAGGGAGGAGGAAAAATCATATTTTAAAGCCACTTTCCAACTCTACGGCCATGGAGCACCCTTCCTCGTTGCCCGGCTACATCCGTGAGAAGCTCGCCGAATTGGATTTGGAGCTGTCCGAAGGTATAGTCATTTTTATTTAGGGTTCTGCTTAAAATACTTGTGGAAAATTCGGTGAAGAGATGTGTGTAAATCCCACAAATTAGAGTGTGTGTGCACACAAAGATACAATTTCTGAGATACTTCAGCCCCTTATAGTTCTATTACTCGCTTTTTCTTTGCAAAAAGCACACCAATTAAGAGAAAAGTGTGGGGGTAAGCCAATTCTTACAACAAACTGGGATTCATTTACTACGAGAAAGCTGCTGACAAACCCTTGATAATTATTATTGTTTTTAGGCGACATCACGCAAAAGGGCTACGAAAAGAAGCGTGCCAAGCTCTTGCAGCCGTTCCTGAGAAAGCATGAAGGTATGTGAGCTTTGCTTATTCCTTTTCCCTGCTCATTTTCCGCCTACTTTCATGGGACAGTCGAGAAGGCAAAGAGTACGCCGCCACCGCCATATTATAACGTGAAAGATGCCAACAACAGCAGCAACAGCCACGGCCATGGCCACGGAAACGTCAACAACGACGGCGTTGTGGTCTCCAGCGAGGGCTACAGCTATGTGACCGAAGTCCCCTCTCTATCCTCCTCACAGCAAAGACATTCCAAAAAGATTGACCACCACCAGTCGTCGTCCTCCGCCGCCAACTCCTCGTCAACTCAGGCCCAGGGCGGAGCTCCCGGCTATGAAAACATGCGGCCCCAAGGCGGGGCAGTCGGCGATCCCGGCTATCAGAACACTCGCGAGCCCAGTGGCTTCCAAAATCAGGCAGCGACCAATAATAGTCAGCATCGGCAACGACGCACACAGCGCAAAGTAACGCACAATGAGAAACGCTATCATTCGGGTAAATAAGAAGCCTTGGCTGATTATTCACTAGAAAGTAACATTTCCCCTTCACATACGCAGAGGTACGACAGGAGGCTGTCCAGCAGGCGCTCGCAGCGCTCAAAGGTCGCCCCAAGCCCAGCCTGCCCATGCCCTCGAAGCGCACATCTGTCCTCAACCGCAGTCCCGGCTGCAACGATGAGCTGGACTCATCGACAGACGACGAGTCCATACCCGAGGAGACCATTTCCCCCGACAAGGAGTACAACTACCCACGCGACCATATAAGCAACAGCATTCTTCCGCCCGAGCCCATCATCAAGCCGCCAGTTCGTGAATCATCGATGAGCTCACAGCAGCAGCAGCAGCAGCACACGACGAGGCTTGAGGCCAAGCAGAGCCAAGCGCCCAGCCAGAAGCACACATCATCGAATAGCAGTGCCCCCGAGAGGCGGCCACCGCAGAACTTGCCGCCACTTGTGAGTATTAAAAACTATTTACTATTTATTAATTTAAATATTTAATGTAACCTCTTTTTCTGTGGTGCAGCCCACTTCTGACACTTCGAGCACGGACTCGCCTCCCATTGCCTACAAGCGAGAGAATGACTTCTCCTCTGACAAAGCCTACAAGCAGAAGCACTGTAAGTAATTGAACGCACAATGCAAGCCAAGCCGCTGTTGATTAGCAATGTTTTGTGGCTGCACTTGTTTACGAATGCCTGTGCAAAGTACAATGAGGGGCTGCTAACTAAGTTTATCTTTGAACTGCATTAATTGTTTTCCTCTCCGCAGACAATGCTCCTGACATAACCCAGTTCAACAACGCCCATCGTGCCGCCGACCGCGTCACCAGATATGTGAACGTTTCGCAGAGTGAACTCAGCGAAACGGATGCCAATGGCAAGTGGAAGGTGTCGGCCAAGATCCAGCAACTCCTCAACACTCTCAAGAGACCAAAGCGAAGACCACTGCCCGAGTTCTATGAAGACAACGACATTGAGCTTGAGATTGCGGCCAACACCAAGGACCCCAATGCCCCGAAACCGGAGGGCAGCACCATGACGCCCGTGCAGGGCGAGCAACTGTCCATTCCGGCCGGACTGCCGCGATCCCTGGAGTGCGCACTGCAACGCTATGGCACCAACTCCTTCAAGAGTCCCATGGCCACCGTGCTGGATCCCAATGGCAAGATAACCACCACCCTGACCTATGGCAAGCTGCTGTCGCGAGCACAAAAGATTGCGTACGCTTTATCCACGAAAATATTCAGCAAGGGCCCCGAGCAGGTGACCCTCAAGCCGGGCGATCGCGTGGCCTTGGTCTATCCTAACAATGATCCTCTGAGGTGGGTAAGGGAGCTTATAGTTGAGACAAAACTAATACCGATTCGCTTTCAGTTTCATTACAGCCTGGTACGGTTGCATGTTTCGGGGCCTGGTGCCGCTGCCCATCGAGCTGCCGCTTTCCAGCTCGGACACACCGCCCCAGCAGGTGGGCTTCCTGCTGAGCTCTTGCGGCATTACGGTGGCCCTCACCTCAGAGGCGTGCCTCAAGGGTCTGCCAAAGTCCACGACTACTGGGGAAATAGCCAAACTAAAGGGTTGGCCGCGCCTGCAATGGTTTGTGACCGAGCATCTGCCCAAGCCGCCCAAGGAATTTAATGTGGGCAACTTGCGGGTCGATGACTCGGCCGCAGCTTATATAGAATACACGACTGATAAGGAGGGCAGTGTTATGGGTAGGTTTACTCTTTTGGCTCTGCCTTAAACAGCCGTACAAGTGGTTCCTACTTCCAGGTGTCACTGTCACCCGCGTGTCCATGATTAACCATTGCCGTGCTTTGACCATGGCTTGCCACTACACGGAGGGCGAGACCATAGTCTGTGTGCTGGATTTCAAGCGTGAGGTGGGACTGTGGCATGCCGTTCTGACTTCCGTGCTGAACGGCATGCATGTCATCTTCATACCCTATGCTTTGATGAAGCTGCGTCCCTCCAGCTGGATGCAGTTGATAACCAAGCATCGGGCCTCGTGCTGCCTCGTCAAGAGTCGTGACTTGCATTGGGGCTTGCTGGCCACCAAGGACCACAAGGACATCTCGCTGTCATCGCTGAGAATGCTGTTGGTGGCGGATGGGGCAAACCCCTGGTCGCTTTCGTCTTGCGACCAGTTTTTGAGTGTTTTTCAAGCCAAGGGTTTGCGCTCGGACGCCATTTGTCCCTGCGCCAGCAGCTCTGAAGTGTTTACAGTCTCGCTGCGTCGCCCTGGTCGCGGATCCTGCGGCTTCAGCCCCTCCGCCACGGGTCGCGGTGTGCTGTCCATGGCTGCCCTCTCACACGGCGTGGTGAGAGTGGACAGTGAGGATTCACTCACGTCGCTTACCCTGCAGGACTGTGGTCAGGTGATGCCTGCCGCACAAATGGTGGTGGTGCGGTCCGAGGGATCGCCAGTGCTCTGCAAGACCGACCAGGTGGGCGAAATATGCGTTACCAGTGGCTCCACGAGCGCCAGCTACTTTGGCCTCGATGGCATGACGAATTCCACCTTCAAAGTTCAGCCTTTGATTGAGGAATTCGAGCCACCGAAGGATGGCAATGGCACGGTGAATGTGATTTCGAAGCCGATTGGCGAGGAATTCTACGTGCGCTCGGGACTGCTGGGGTTCCTGGGTCCCGGGGGCCTGGTCTTCGTTTGTGGCTCCCGCGATGGCCTCATGACGGTCACTGGGCGCAAGCACAATGCGGACGACATCATAGCCACAGTATTAGCGGTGGAACCCATGCGCTTTATCTACCGCGGCCGGATAGCCGTGTTTAGCATCAAGGTGCTGCGCGACGAGCGCGTGTGTGTCATTGCCGAGCAGCGTCCCGACTGCTCGGAGGAGGAGAGTTTCCAATGGATGTCGCGCGTCCTTCAGGCGGTCGATTCCATCCATCAGGTTGGCATCTATTGTCTGGCCTTGGTGCCGCCCAATCATCTGCCCAAGACGCCGCTGGGAGGCATACACTTGTGCGAGGCGAGGCGCCGGTTCCTGGAGGGATCCCTGCACCCGGCCAATGTGCTGATGTGCCCGCACACGTGTGTCACGAATCTGCCAAAGCCGAGGGAGTTGCACCAAGGTGAGTTGCTCGCTGAATTCTTTGTGTGTTTAATAATTGGCTCTGTTGGACTTTCTATGCTTTCGTTACCTTATTAAACTACAAATATTGCTTTCCTCTATTTTTAACCACCACCAACAACACTACAACAATGCTGCGATTACTTCTCTGACCACAACTACAACCACAACCACACTCTCCACTCTCACCGCAAATAAACAACAAATAACGACAACGACACTGTATAATATCGACCAAAAACACAATGCCATGACTAATAATCGCTTAAATTAATCATTTTCGTAATGAATCCCTGTAAAAATCGACAAACCATTCAACTACTACCAACTAACCATCCCCAAAAACCAAAAAAGGTGTGCAAACTGCCGCAAAACTAAGCTCATCATCTGGATGTGGTATTACAGACACGGGTGTAGGACCAGCCTCCGTGATGGTTGGCAATTTAGTGCAGGGTAATCGTCTGGCCGAGGCCCACGGCCGAGATGTAGGACTGGCCGAAGATTGTGAGCGTAAGGTGGGTACTTGTACTATTTCTACTGCGAGAGAGAGGCAGCCTATTGAATTCTCCATCTATAAACACAGCCGCAACTCATAACGGGCGTACTGCGTTGGCGTGCCAACACTTCTCCGGATCACATAATATTCACACTGCTAAACTCCAAGGGTAAGCAGGAAGCTGGTGTTTCTCAATGAATTGCCAAGTGTTAACGAGTGTCTGTTTTAGGTGCCATTGCCAAGACTCTGACGTGCTCCGAGCTGCACAAGCGCGCAGAGAAGATAGCGGCGCTTCTGCAGGAAAGAGGAAGAATTGAGGCGGGGGATCATGTTGGTAAGTATCTGAATTTAAAGCCAAGGAATTAATATTAAATATAAAGAGGTTATTCCCTTTTGCAGCTCTCATCTTTCCCCCTGGCCTGGACTTGCTGTGTGCTTTCTATGGCTGCTTGTATTTGGGCGCAATTCCCATTACCATTAGGCCGCCGCATCCGCAGAATTTGAACACCACGCTACCCACTGTTCGCATGATTGTCGATGTCTCAAAGAGCGGCATTGTGCTCTCCATACAACCGATTATCAAGTTACTAAAGTCGCGCGAGGCGGCCACTTCGATTGACCCGAAGACCTGGCCACCCATCTTGGACATTGATGACAACCCAAAGCGCAAATATGCGGGCATTGCCACGGTCTCCTTTGACTCGAGCGCCTATTTGGACTTTAGTGTGTCCACCTGTGGCCGCCTCAGTGGTGTGAATATAACGCATCGGTAGGGATATAGAAATTGGAAGAAAAAGACATGATTAACAGGCTTTTTCCCTTCCCACAGATCTCTCTCTAGTCTGTGCGCCAGTTTAAAATTGGCCTGTGAGCTGTATCCCTCGCGCCATGTGGCTCTATGCCTGGATCCCTACTGCGGCCTTGGGTTTGTGATGTGGACCCTCATCGGCGTTTACAGTGGTCACCACTCCATTCTCATTGCGCCCTACGAAGTGGAGGCTAATCCCAGCCTTTGGCTGTCGACACTATCGCAGCATCGGGTGCGTGACACCTTCTGCTCGTACGGAGTCATTGAGCTGTGCACCAAGGCCCTGAGCAACTCCATACCCTCGCTGAAGCAGCGAAACATTGACTTGCGCTGCGTGCGCACTTGCGTTGTGGTGGCGGAGGAGCGCCCCAGGGTGCAGCTCACCCAGCAGTTCTGCAAGCTATTCCAGGCTCTGGGCCTGAACACGCGCTGTGTCTCCACTTCGTTCGGCTGTCGGGTGAATCCAGCCATTTGTGTGCAAGGAGCCAGCTCGGCGGAGAGTGCCCAGGTGTACGTGGACATGAGGGCTCTGCGAAACAATCGTGTAGCGCTGGTGGAGCGCGGAGCGCCGAATTCTCTGTGCGTCATCGAATCGGGTAAACTGCTGCCGGGCGTGAAGGTCATAATTGCCAATCCCGATACCAAGGGTCACTGTGGAGACTCGCATTTGGGTGAAATTTGGGTAATTATTGGGGAATCTTACCTTTCAATTTCTGGCTAATGTATCATCTTTCCTTTCAGGTTCAAGCACCGCACAATGCCAACGGATACTTTACAATTTATGGCGACGAAACCGACTACAATGACCACTTCAACGCCAAACTGGTGACCGGGGCCACCTCTGAGCTGTACGCACGCACCGGATACTTGGGATTCTTGCGCCGCACCGAATGCTCGCAGGCAGCCTCCCTGCTGGACGAGACCACACCGAGTGTGGCTAGTCGCGACAGTGATACCGAGTCCCTGAACTCCATAAGCCAGCTGCAGTTGAACTTCTCGAATGCCTCGTTGGGCGGCAACTCGGAGCAGAGCCTAATAGGCGGTGCCGGCAATCCGAACGATCAGGAACTGCACGATGCCGTGTATGTGGTCGGGGCCGTCGATGAAGTGATCTCCTTGCGTGGCATGAACTATCATCCCATTGATATCGAAAACTCGGTGATGCGCTGCCACAAAAAGATTGCCGAGTGGTAGGAACGCATGTGCTTAGCAATAGCAATGGTAATTTAACATTTTCCCCTTACAGCGCCGTTTTCACTTGGACTAACTTGCTGGTGGTGGTGGTGGAGTTGGATGGCAACGAGTCGGAAGCCCTGGACTTGGTTCCCTTGGTCACAAACACAGTATTAGAGGATCACCAGCTAATTGTAGGCGTCGTGGTCGTTGTTGATCCAGGTTTGTATCGTATCAAGCAGAGCAAAGACTGCAACTGGTGTTGATAACACTTTCTTTCCAGGTGTGGTGCCTATTAATAGTCGTGGCGAAAAGCAACGGATGCATTTACGGGACGGCTTCCTGGCCGACCAGCTGGATCCCATATACGTAGCTTATAACATGTAAATACACACAATTATTCTTATGATTCAATCGCCACTACGTAAAGGAAAGCGTAAGCATCCCCGTTTTCTCCCCCCATCATTCGCAATCCACTAACACAATATACAAACAAAGAAAGGCTCATTTCGGTTTGGATCGCCCAAATAATTGCACATTTCCCCTAAGAATATTAGCATAGTAGCATAGATGGTAAACAATTCTTACAATAAATGGACTATTTATCTTTATATGACCATATAAGACGGCAAACATTTCATATTTATTTATAAATAAACAATTTGTATGCATATGTTGGTGTGTTGTGTGTTGGCAGCAGTTTATTCAAAGGATTCTGCCATATCTTGATTATCCTATCGTTAAACTTCCTTATTCATCTACACCCTTTGCGGGTTCTTAGCACTATGTGGGATTGTTGTTTTTACTTAATGCTTGCAACTCGGTGCCGCCTCCGATTTCGTGCGAGCCTCGGTCATACCACCAACGCAAGATAATAGTACGGCGCCGGCGCACCACAAGGAAAATAAGCAGCACCCAGACTCCTTGGAGGCCATTTACCATGTCGCAGAGCAGCAGGTAATTCGATTTGGAGCCCGAGTAAAAGGTAACTATTTCGAGAAGCCAACTGATGACCATAATTATTCCCAGAAGACTAACGCACTTGGCACTGTTTGAAGGGAAATCAGAGTTATTAGACTTATGGAATAAATAAGCCATGATAACACTCACTCCTTTTTAACATCCTCGTATTTCTGGTGATCAAACCTCTCATTGTTTCGGCGAACATCACTCTCTTGGCCCTCTGCCTTGACATATCCGTTGATGCGTTGGAAGCCAAAGAATGATATGATGTTGATCTGTGGAAACAAACGCTATGCTGATTAAGTTCACATGTTTTCTCAAGTTAAACTCACCAGAAAGCTTAGAAACAACACGGTGGACACTGGGGGTATGAAGTAACGCTGAGAGTCTCGTATGGATTCCGTGAGACCCTGCAGGAAGTATGACGGCATTCCTGGCAATCCCTTTTGCACTGTCATGGCCACGATGGTGGCCGGTCCGGTGAAGGCCATCACACAATAGCACGCAAAGTTGAAGGCTGCCCAGAACTTGGTCAGCTGTACGCAGCAGGGCAACTTGTACCACACATTCAGCAGAACGTTGAAGCATATGCAGAGGTACCAGAAGAAGTAGCTCAGAATGAAGAACTGGATGACATAGCCAATGAAGCCAGTGTTTGATATTCCGTAGATGTGCACCACCGAGTGCACAAAGTAACCCGAGGCCAGGCACAAGGACATCAGACTCAGTGAGAAGCCATGCAGATTCCGCAGGAGACGAAGTGTCAGGTGCAAGTAGCTGACTAGCAGCAGGCAGGGCATCGAGATTAGCATCAAAACAGCCACGAAAATGACCTATAAAAGGAAGTACTCCCTGGGTAAGTATTCAAGTACCTTATTAACACGATTTTGAGTGTTTCTCACCTTGGCAAAGGCAATTTGCTCCTCCACCTGCGTAACACAGGTGAAGGCAAACAGGTTACCAGACTTGTCCACATCCAGACAGTAATTGTGCTCGACTGTATACGATTCGTTGCCAAACTTGTCAATGATCAGCAAGGAACCATCCTGCAGCACGAAGAAGGCATCCTCCTGATCGTCATATTGCAGCGAGCTAAACTTGGAAGTAAAACTTAATTTAATCCCGCTTTGGATCAGCTTAATGGGATATTGAACAAATCTTAAAAATAATATAAAACCCATAAACTGAAGGCCTAAGCTACTATGGCTCTTACCCCCAAGTTGCCTCTTAGTTTGGATAAATAAATGGAGACTGCAATCCTATTATAAAACCTAAAGACCACCATAACACGCGAGCTTAAGGCCTACGCTGATAAGGCCTTAGTTACCTCTTAGTTTAGATAAAAAAATACATGAATGGAGGCTCTAAGAAGTTTGTTTCCCCTTAAATATTTTACTCTATTACTTACGTGATTTGTTTTCTATTTAAGCTATGGTCATACCTGTTGCAGGGATTGCCAATCTCGTAGGACAGAGCAGTCGGAACTTCCAGATCCTCGATACAGTTGTCAAACAGAACTGCGGTTATTATCGTCGGTTCAAAGTTTACCACGGCGCTATCGCACATTGAATCGCTTTGGTTTTCACGATAAATGTCCAGATTCTCTCCATGTGGACAGCATTTTCGCAAACGTGACGAGTCCTTTGCTATGGGCTGTATCCTGTATTTCTCACGCTGCGAACAGTCAGCGGGCTCTGGTGCCTTTTGAGGAGATACTTCAGCTGCTGGAAACTTATTCGTTGCCGTTGTTACCACAGTCTGCGCTGTGGAGGAACTTCGGGATGCAATTGTAGTGGAAATGGTGGTGGCATTCAAAACCTCATTGGGACTGCAATGCCGCACAAATAAAGGAACTAATATTACGTAAACAATTATAGAGCTTCTTACCCTGACGTAGTATATGAATTATTCAAAGCCACAGTTCCATTGATGATCTGTGCCGCATCCTCTGCATAGATGCTTATCGCCCTTAAACTTGTAAGCGTTAAAATGACTCTCCAAATCCATAAATTCATTTTTCTTATCTTGGTCTACACTAAAAACGAAATAAATATAAAACCGAGACTATGAAACATGATATTTGAGCCCGTAAATGGGTTCACTTATTGAGTACTGCATAGTCTATGAATCGGGTATGTAAACAACCATTATGTGTGTGCGCTGGTCGTTAAAACAATGAGATATGCATTTATCTTATCTGTAAAAATCCAGCCAGGTGAGAGCTTTCCTCTCTTCCTTTCGCTCTGCCAGTGTATCAGTATCAAGCACATGACGTCAGATTAATGGTAGCAGGTTGTTTCCCACGTTCTTTAAACCGAATCAATTTCTGAGAAATGTGTCGTTCACGCACCTGGAGAAGTCTGTACGAAAGGAACACTCATAGGTGGGTGACGAAACTTTCAAGAATGCACTAATCAAGCTCAACCAAGAGACGTCTTAGGGGACTTTCTTTAGAATGGACTTTCGGGTGCTAATAAACTCGATTACATGCTGAATGGAATTTACACATATGTTAAGAAATTATGCCTTAGTTCACTGGTAAAACTTATTTATTAGGAATGCAACCGCCGAGGTTGATTAATAAATTAATACTAGCGAATAAACAGTCCGCATTCTGCCATTGTATCGGTCGGTCGGTGTAGCTGATAAGATAGCAATGTGTACAGGGCTACAAAATCAAGAATTTATATGAAACAGCTCTCAGTATAAGGCAATTTCAATCAAATACATTACTTAAACTCTTTGAAAATGTTGCCCAAAGTATAAATAACAAATCAAATACACAGGATGCTATTTATTATATATATGTATATTACATTTCTGCCAAATATCATCAAAAAAGTCACAGCACTTGCAAAAATGTGAAAAGAAAACATCTACACATTTCCAGTATTTAGATCATAACGGTTTACCGCCAGAATTTAAAATGCATCAATCAATACGATTGTATGTACATATCGATAGCAACGATGCCGATAGCTCCATTAGAAATAGGTACATAAAGTACAGGTACAAGGCGATGAATGAGTACCTTCCCAGCGAATTATTTTACTGGAATAACCGCTAAATTGTTAAATTGCTTAAATTGTTGTAATAGACTACAAATAATGTAAATATACAATAATAGTAAAATAAGAGTAATATAAGATATCAAAATACAAATATAACAAAACCATTAAGTTGCACTCAAATTGTAACGCTCCTATTCGAATGACTTAAAACGTGTGGTATATTGTGCTCATCCAAACTACTGAGTGCGACACATTATTATTCATGGCGGATGCAAAATTTGAAATATGTAAAAAACTGCACGGTCGAGAGCAGCCTGTTTTTGAAATTGTATATTCTTTTTCGCACCCCGCTTTAGAAATACTAAAAGTGTGCCCCCGCGCAATCTCCTAACGCATCTAGTACTTTGGTCTCACGCCGCCGTCCAACAGAGGTCGCTTGCGACACCCAGAAATAAAAGATGGCTTGTGATTGGTCGACGTACACAGTTATGTTTAAAACTAGAGATGGCAAAATAGGCACGTTTCAGAGCCATAATGCTCAATGTTTTTAATTTATTTTAATTAAAGTTCCTTGCAAGTAACGCGGCTTTCAAGTGTTACTTGAGTTCCCAATATTATTTACATAATTAACAAACTATTGAATACTAGGAATGCTTCAGCAAAAAGCAGCTCAGTGTTCGAACATTTTGAAAACATCGATGTATCGATGGTCCGTTCATGTTTTTTCCATCTCTAATCTAAAATGTTAGGTAAAACAAAACGCTCTTGGAAAGATAGTAAAAATACTTAATATTGGTGTGTTAAAAAGTCGGCAATTGTTTCTCAATATGCAGGGTAATGTGCAGCAGTAGCTTGTGTTGTTTTTAACAGAAAACTGAAGGTTTTCGCATGCGGGAAAATTTTCACAGTTCTTTAAATGGCGGACAATGTGCGTTGGCTTCATTTCCTCGCACACATACATACAGACAATTCTGTACTGTACAAATTCAGCCTTCTTTTAATATATTAAATCGAAACTATCATCCTTAATAGAACGTTGTTTTGGCGGGTTTTTGCCTCACCAAAATATGCTGCAGTTGCTGCAAAGTGGCAGGATAAGTGAAAAGCGAGCAATTAGCCATTGTGAAGCTGATCGATTTTTTCGCTGTATGTGCCACCGAGTAAATGTGTGTGTTGAGTGTGCCCGCAAATGGCTGGTGGCAGTGAGAAGCGGCCCGCAGGCAGAAGCAATTTGCACTAAACCAAACTTGATTCCTGTTCCAGATCTAATGTGCAGCACCGGAGTGATAACACGGAGCCGCCTCTGAATACAGTCCACCACCCACACACGCGTAATACACAGGAAGCTAAGGCACAATTAACAGCCTGAACAGAGGAAACACAAGCGAAATGAGCGGCCGCGGGAGCCGTAAACGTGGTCGGCCGCCAAAGACGCCGAACGAGCGGGCATCAGGACGATTCAGCTACCAACTGCTCAAGAAGCCCAAATACCTAAGCGAGGGCAAGTCGCAGCCCAGCACTCCGTCGGCCTCCAGGGGCATTTCCCCGCAGAGCGACGAGGGCAGCCGGAGCAGCCACAACAATCACAACCGCAGCAGTCGAGGCAGCGCCGCCAAGCGGGGACGCGGGCGCAAGTCGACGGTGCAAGCCAACACAAGCAGCTATGCCGGCAGGAAAGGTAATTGTTGTTACTTTATGGTGTTCTTGCTTTACCTTTTGAGTGTGCATGAAGACGGGAAAGGTTTAAAACAGATTTTTAAAACAATTTCGGTCGCAGTTTGGTCCTCTAAGAGTCTTGGCTTGGAGTTTGGTTTGTTTACGGAATCAGAAACAATTTTCTGGGACTACACTAGGTTTTAGTAAACCGATTTCGGTCGCAGTTTGGTTCTGTAAGTGTCTTTGGGTTCAGAATCAATTTTCTGGGACTCCACAAGGCTTTAATAAACCGATTTCTGTCGTAGTTAGGTTCTAAAAAAGTCTAGTTTTTGAATATCTTTAAGATTATGAGTTTCCGAGCTCAGAAACCATAATTAATACATCAATTTCTGTAGCAGTTTCGTGTTGTAAAAGTCTTGTTCTTGAATGGCTTTGGGTTTATTGGTTTTCGAGCTTAGAAACAATTTTATGGGACTCATCAACTCTTTAATTAACCAAATCTGTAACTGTTTAGTCCTGTAAGTCTGGTTTTGGAATGGCTTTCGATTTTATTTGCTTAGTAATTAGTTTCTTGGTCTCCACAAGGCTTTAATAATCAGATTTCTGTTAAGTTTGGTCCTGTATGAGTCTTTTTTTTTTAATGGCTTTGAGTTTATTGGTTTTCGAGCTTAGAAACAATTTTCTCGAACTCCGTAAGGCTATAATAAATCGATTTCTATCGGTGTTTGGTTCTTTAAAAGTCTTGTTTTGGAATGGCTTTAAGTTTACGAATCCAGAAACTCCACAAATTCTTTAAATGTCCGATAGTCTGGCAACATTTGCTGTTCGTTTGACAGTTAGTTATAATTAATTACTCCCAGCATTTTGTTGTTTCTTTTTGAAAATATGATTACCATTAGAGGCTAACTGTCAGAAATATAATGTCATTCTGTATATTGTATACAAACTTATCTGCAGTAAGCTTGCTTTCCTGTTTGAAACCAGGTCTAAGAATTTAAAGCCTGAATTCTGAGCAGTTTGGTCTTGAATCATAACTCAGATAGTTTGACAAATAGTGCTGTCATCTGTCATAAGGCCTAATGTCGAAATACGAAAGAAATAGGTGCTCCAAAATGTCAGGCTACATTTCATGCAATCGCTTGAGAGGTAAATGCTGAAATACAAATGTTCTAACAACTGTCTACACCTGTGCTTGTAGGTTACGAGTCGGAATATCACTACGGATCGGATTTCGGGGATTCCGAAGAAGACAAGTCGGAGAATGAGGATGACATGCTACTCACCCCCAGCGACGACGAAAGCCTGGACGCAGCAAACGAGAGCGAGTCCGAGTTCTCCGTGTGCAGCTTCAATCAGAACGGAGCCGGCCGGCCTCCACGTCCGCCCAGCCCGGAGCCCGTGTGGCTGCAAGAGGGGCGGCAGTTTGCAGCGCTCGAACTACCAGAGTCCTCGGAGGATTTGTCCATAGCCAATGCCCACGTCCTGCGCGCCCTTAGTATCTACGAGGTGCTCAGACGTTTCCGCCATTTGGTGCGCCTGTCGCCATTCCGCTTCGAAGACTTTGCCGCGGCACTGGCGTGCGACGAGCAGAGCGCCCTGCTGACGGACATTCACATCATGCTGCTGAAGGCGATCCTGCGCGAGGAGGACGCGCAGGGCACACATTTCGGGCCGCTGGACCAAAAGGACACCGTCAACATCAGCCTGTATCTGATAGACACCATCACGTGGCCGGAGGTGCTGCGCAGCTACGTGGAGAGTGACAAGACCTTCGACCGGAACGTGTATCACATTTTGAGTAGAACCGAGTACCCCTACACGGCCATTGACAACCGTCTCGAAGTGCTCCAGTTTTTGGCAGACCAGTTTCTAACTGCCAACTCCATTCGCGACGTAATGCTCCAGGAGGGGCCGATTCACTACGACGATCACTGCCGCGTCTGCCATCGACTCGGCGACCTGCTGTGCTGTGAAACCTGCCCGGCCGTCTATCACCTGGAGTGTGTGGACCCGCCCATGAACGACGTGCCTACGGAGGACTGGCAGTGCGGTCTCTGTCGGTCCCACAAGGTCAGCGGTGTAATCGACTGCGTGCTGCCGCAGGAGAAGCAGGGGGTCCTCATCCGGCACGACAGTCTGGGTGTTGATCGTCACGGGCGCCGCTATTGGTTCATAGCACGCCGTATTTTCATCGAAGATCAGACGGACTGCAGCTGCTGGTACTACAGCACGACGAGCAAGTTGAAGATGCTGCTCAAGCGACTGGACGCCGAGGAGCTGGAGGCTCGTCTGCATGGCCAGCTGGTGGAGCGCAGGGAGGAAATCGAGCGCCAAATGAAACTGACTGAGACGCTAACTAATGAGCACAAGCACACTAAGCGGAGTCTGATTGAGATGGAACAAGAGGCTACAAACGAACAACTCGAAAAGGAGGCAGCGGACGCGGCAGCCGAGGAGGGCGAGCCGAAGTCTGAGAGCCAAGCGGCTGAGGGTGCAAAGAAGCAGGAGGAAACCAAAATGGTCACGCGACAAAAGTCGAATCAGCTGAGCAACGGCACGCTTTACTTTAAGCTGGGCATGGAGCAGGGATTCAAAAACTACATCAATCAGTATTCCACAAATCCCATTGCCTTGAACAAGCCGCAGCGCAACGAGGAACGCGACAAGCGCCGTCACCTCTCCCACAAGTTCTCGCTGACGACTGCCTCCGACTTCAAGTGGATTGGCATCACCATGGGTTCAACGGAGAACATGATCACCACCCTCAGGCAAACCCTGATTAACTTTGAGTCGAATATAGCAGCGCCCTTCATGAACCCCAACTGGGTGGTTAATAAGAAAGTTTGGAATGCTGCCGTCCTGAACGCCCGGCGCGCCACGGATTTTGCAGCTGTCTTGCTGCTGTTTCAGGCTTCCCTGAAGAGCGTTGTCTTCGCCAACGTTTGGCACGAGCAACTGGGCCACACAGCCCTGCGGCGCATAACCAGCGGCGAGCGGGAAGAGCGTAAGAAGCTGGAGAAGCGAGAGAAACGGGAGCGGGATGACGAGGAGGAGCGCAACCGCTTGGCCTTCAACTACATCAAGTATTCCCTGGGCCTCAAGCACCAGGTGTGGAAGCAGAAGGGCGAGGAGTATCGGGTGCACGGCCAGTGGGGCTGGCTCTGGCTCTCCAGCAGCCGGCGCTGCGGTGTTCGTGCCCGACGAGCTCAGCCACTGGTGCACCACAGGGTGTACGTGCACTACACGATGGGTGAGGAGGAGAAGGCCGTCAATGAAATCGTATTGGTCGACCCACGGACGCAGCGCTTTATGCAGCAATGTGAGTCGAGCAATGTGGATGGCCAGGTGTGCCATTATTTGCCAGAGCAATACACAAATGTGAAGGTAATCGAGGATGTCAAGGACAAGGTCAAGGGGCACATAGACGTGAGCAAGGCCCTTAGCGCTCCCGGCCGAGTTTACTACCCCAAAGTGGCTAGAAAATGTCGGCTAGACGATCTACTGGAGCGCCGTATGAAATTGGCGGAGGCTGAGGAGCAAATTGCTGGCAAAGTCGACACTGACACGAAGCCGCTGGTAACTTCGTACTCGAATGTGGCAGCCAACAGCAAGCAAACGCATCTGGAGAAGCGTCTGCTGCGCCTAACCGAAGTTGCGGCAAAGGGCGGGCCTGCCAACGTGAACCTGGAGCTTGTTAACTCGCTGGCCAAGCAGATTCAGACGGTGCGCCTGCAGTTCAGTCAGCTGAATCGCTTCGCCAAGACCTTCCGTTGCTACACCAAGGAATGCAACACAAACTCAAATGCTGTATCTCAAATAACACAAAACACTTGCTACTCGCCGCTGTGCCTGCAGAAGGCGCGGGCCAAGAAGGAGCTCTTGCTGTTGCTGCGAAAGGCCCACACTGCGGGGAATGGCTCCAAGGAGACTGTCGCTGCGATACTGGGAGCGGTGAAGAAACCCTCTATTCTCGAGCAGAAGCTCACGGAGGGTAAACGGGACTCCACCCAGCTTGCTTCGGATGAGCCGGAAGATGGCAAGTCACCAGAGTCCGAGGCGCCGCTGGACTTGCTCCACGATTGGGAGCAGGCGCGAGCACATGCTGTGCCCTTTACAGACGACTATCTGGCAGAGTTCTTGCTGGCGGAACTGGATGCTGCCACAAAGATCAAGGATGAAGATAATCCCAGTGCCGGAAGCAATACCACGCCCGACTCGAACACTCAAGACTCCGACAAGATGGACTACATCGAGAGCATGGACGTGTGCAGTAACGTTGAAATTGAGAGCACAGAAGACTCCATAGTAGCGGGGCTAACGGCGGCGGCTGAAGACGTTGACATGACTCCCGGCTGGCGGCGAAAGCGCAACCCAAAGTCCAAGAAGGCGTACATTGGCACCAAGGATGTGCTGGATCAAACGTTGGTTAAGGATATACCGCTCAACAAGCAGAACCGAAGGTTTCCCATTAATGCGCGTCCCGTGAAGCGCGAGTGCGTCAAGAAGTACGAACGGGAGTACTATGAGAATGGAACGGAACGCGTGTACTCACCGAATTCTCCTCGGGGCCGTGTTTACCTCCTCAATGACGCAGCCAAACTGTATGAGCAAGCTGTAAAAACCGAGGACAAGGCCACAATTGCCAAGAGGCCAGCGTATTCGAGGTACCCTCTCATCTCCACTTTCCTCACTAACAAACGGAAGCGTAGCCTCTTGGTGTTGCCGCGTTTCGAGCTTCTCAAACTGGCGCGCCTGGGCGGCAAATCAGCCGCCAATGGTTTCCATCATGCGGCGAAAAACAACACCATCTGGCAGTACCAGTGCTCCCGTCCCCTGTTCCGAACATGCTGGTCCTATCGCACCTCCAACGCCACAACTCTGGCCAGCCTGGCCCTGCAGCTGCGAATACTGTGGTCCTGTCTGCGCTGGGACGACATGATAGCGAAGTCACCGTCCACGGATGGCAAGCATCAGGTCACAACGGAAACTGAGATTGTCACCCTGGAATTGCTGAAACTTCGACACGCTGGTCGGTATGGAGAAAAGTCGAGCTATTTGCGGCGAAAGGTTGTCATTCCCCTGGAAATGCCAAAGACTATTAGAGGTGAGTGTTCAATTTAGACGTAAATTTAGGGATTTATATTAATCTTTAAGGGAAACCCCTATTAATACTGGTATATTCTCTCAACCTGCAGAAGTAACCTCAATAAGGTCTGGACTGCGAAAACGAAAGCGCGCCGAGTCCCCTCAGCCAACCGAGCCGCAAATCAGCGAGGAATGGGTCGAGGAAGACAAGTTGGAGTTGTGGGAAATCAAATTCATTGGCGAAAAACAGGAAAAGGCACGACTATCGACTGTGACACGATCCGTGGCCTCTCGCCAAATAGAAGCTAGTGGCAATAATGGTCCCAGCACTTCAAGCAACGAGAGCCGAGTCCAATTGGCTCCGAAATCGAGCGAAGATGTTAAGGAAAAGATGGAACAGCAACTGAAATTGCAACGCGCTGTTCACCAGCAGCGAAAACTTGTCAGCAGTGGCGAGGCCACACGTTCCATTACCCCAGGTAAAATATTACTTACTTATCAATGAAGAATCTTTCTAATCATTTGTCATCCTATTCTCACAGTTAAAGGGCAGGTTATTGGCAGCCGGCGCGTCATTGTAAAGAATCCCGATGGCACAACTCGAATTATTCAGCAGGCGGTGACACAGGTGGCTCGCACACCAGTTGGAAACACATCAGCGGCAGCTGGTTCCTCTGCGGTGGCTAGCACGTCTAGCACGCAGTCAACACCGTCAGCACCCACGCCACACAAGGTGCAGATCATAAGGGGACCCGATGGCAAAGTGAGTGTTCGCGGACTAAACCCTGGCCAGCAACTTGTGCAAATGCCAGATGGTAAGCTTCATGTGCTAACCACCACAAGTACATCAGCAAACGCAACGCAAGGTAAGTGCTTTTATTTGTTATTTCCCAGACAGCATTTTAAGAAATTTACCATCAAATTTGAGTCTTTTTCGAGTCCGCTAATTAGGTTTCTGTTCTGATTAAAATTAGCATAAGTGCACTCGTTTTTTTATGATAAATAAATCTGCCTTTTGGGGAAAATGGTATGCTAGCCGCGACTTTAATAAAAAAGTCTCTTGTAACCCTTTCATTGAACCACAAGCGACTCTTCTTCGAGTCATATTTCAATCTAATTTCGATTGCCTAGAGGATACCTTTTGCAATAAATTTGGTTATTGTTAAGAGAGCATTTATCAGTAATTTATCAGTAATTTTCGAGTCTTTTTCGAGTCAGCTTTCTGATTAAAATTGGCACAAATGGGCTCGTTTGCTAATAACACTAATAAAATGAGTCTCTTATAACCCATTCATAAGCGACTCTTCTTATAGTCGCTCTTAGTCCTATTTAAATCGAATTTAAATCACCTAAAGAATACATTTTCGATTGCAATACATTTTGATATTGTTAATAGAGCGTTTTTTGGTAATTTTCCAGTCTTTTTCGAATCGTGCTTGACACGAAACCTCTTTTAATCATTTCAACGACTCGAAAAAGACTCATACAGGGGGATTCTTGTAAAAATGATCTTCCAAAAGCTGAGTTAACTTGTTTTCACCATCCGCTAAAGTGTATTGCATCAATTAATTAACAACACGAAACATCTCATTGCAGGAAACAAGATCAAAGTGCCCCTTAAGGCTGTATCATCATCACCATCATCTCCAGCAGTGACATCGACAGCAACTGCCTCAACGTCGGGCACTCCGCTGATCAAGCAAATCGCAGTTAAACATGTCACGAAAACGCCCGGAACCCCATCAATGGCTTCGTCGCAACGCGTCGCCTTGCCGCTTGCTCAAATAAAAAACAAACTGTTGCTGGCCCAGCAGCAGCAGCAGCAACAAGCAGCAGCCGCTTCTGCCTCGCCGTCCGTGCAAAAGACAGTGGCAAAGGTGATAAACACCTCTGCGCCTGGCCAGAACCTGCAGCAAGTGTTTGTCCAATCGGGATCCAAGTTTGTGGTTGGCCAGAATGCTCAGGGACAAAAGGTGATTATATCTACCTCGTCGGCGCAACAAGGAACCGCGCCAGTGCAACAGCAGCAGCAGCAACTTGTGCAATCTCAAGTCATTCAGCCAGCGCCGCAGCAGCAAACGCAGCAAATTGCCTTGAATCAGGTGGCAAGTCAACCCACACAAAAGGTGATCCAGCAAATTGTGAACACCAGCAATGTGCAGCAGCAGATTGTGGTGGGTGGCCAACGCATCATTTTGAGCCCCGGCCAGACTATTGTCACCCAGCGGAATGTCCCGCAGAGTCAAGCCCTGCAGATGGTGCAGCAGCAGATTCAAACTCAGCAGCAGCAGCAACAGCAGCAACAACAGCAGCAGCAGCAGCACATTGTCCAGCCACAGCAGCAATTTGTGGTCCAAACGAACCAAGTTCTTCAATCCTCGCCGAGTGCTCAACCAAAGTTGGTCAAACAGCTTGTGGTGCAGCAGCAATCACAGCAGCCGGTGGAGGAGAAGGCTCAGCTCAACAGCGGCGAGGCGAGTGAATCTGGCATACAACAAGTGCTTGTGCCAAACTCCACCCTGGCCCAGCAATTGGCGCAGGGCAAGCTGCAGGTGGCCACGGTGAATGGCCAGCAGGTTATAGTGAAGCCATTGGGCAATAACCAGGCGCAGATCGTGGCACATGTCAAGCATCAAGGCGATGGCAACGCTCACATTGTGACCAACAATTCATCAACAAACGTGGCACAAGCCAGTCCACAGAGCTCGCCAGTCAAGCAGCAGCAGCAGGCCCTTCCGCAACAGAGCCCCCAGCAAGTGGTTGTCCAGCAGCAGCAGTCCACCACAAGCTATGAGGCTGCTCCACAGCAGCAGCCCATTGTAACCCAGACAGTGCAACAGCAGCCCATGAGTGTGGAGGAGAGTCTCCTGCAGAACCAGCCGCCTGGCACTGTTATTAAGTGTGTCACCGCCCAGGTTTTGCAGACCGAGCATGGACCACGCATTGTCCTGCAGGGCCTGGTGGGCAACGACTTTACTGCCCAACAATTGCAATTAGTACAGACGCAGGTCAAGCAGCAGCTAATGAAAGGTGGGTAAATTAGATAAACAAGTGGAAAAAATAACAATTAATAATGTTCTCCGATCCATTTCAGCCCAAGAGTCCAACGGCAAACTCGGCGTTTTGGGGCCAACAAAAATCTACTTGGCCGTGCAGCCGGAAACGGCGGTGCAGTCGCAGCCGCCGCCACTCACCCCAGTGCACCAGTCGGCTACCCATCAACAAGTGAGTAGCTTTTAATTGTAACTTTAATGCGGAGCAAAGCAGTGAGGAATATAGCGGGACTTGTGGGGCCACATTTCCCGACTCTCTCTCCACCCAAATGGCAATTATTCGTTCTATATTTACGTTTAAGTTATATTTAATTGTTCATGAACCCCGAGAGGCATGTTGCTGCTTTACTTGCACTTTCTATACGTTTCGTTCGGTTCATCTAATTCGTTTGTTTGTTTTTTAATCTATAAATTCTCATTAAATTTACCTAATACTTTGCGTTTCCCGATTTGTATACATACATTCCTAAGCGACTATCTATATAAGAACTGGATATGCTTTTGCATACAGCAACAAAGACTTTCATTTCAAAATACACCACGGCTTAGTTTTGCAATAATTATTCAACAGCCAATTCAATGCCTAGGAATTTATATTATTTACACAAACGACCTACATATTTATTTTGATTATTTAAATAAAAACCACACGATTGTATCTAGACTAAACATGTGAATACCTTTTAATTGTAAGTAACTATTAGCTAGCGAGTACAAGCACTTAAGCAAAATTACCGAACAATAATCTAGACCTTCACCTAAATGTTGTAAGCCAAGGCAAAAGTATTAGACGCCGCTGCTGCGAATCAATTTTCTTGCCTGGAGACATTTGGTTTCTAAGTAATACCTAAAATACTTGTAAAATGTAAAGCGCTTTTTGCAATAAAACCTATTATGCAAACCGAAATATTGGGCAACAGCTCTGTTTCTTTACCTACAAAACAAAAATAAAACAAAAAAACGCTAGATAAGTTATCCGTTTTAATGGCATTGTTTAGAAATGTAGAGACGATGGCTTACATTTTCTAGAAAACTCTCTCTTTCCACGCCCCCTGTAAATGCTATGAAACCATTGAAAAAAATATTACTCCCACACAGCAGAACTGGAGAATTGAAAGCAAGAAAGTGTCGATTGATAGACAATATATCTAACATTTGATCCAAATTAATCCTTAACAGCAGGAGCTCATCTATGCAACCGCTAACAAGTTGTACTTTCTTGCTTTCAATAATTCCAGGCATTTACACAAAGACATTTACTCGATTTAACAAATTTAAAGACGTGTGTTGCTTGTCCTGGGGAAATATATACACCTTCTAGCAGAGTAAACCTCTTGACCCTTCCAATGACCCTTGAGCACACACATATGTGAATTTTTGTTTCTGAATTAGTTGGATGATTATTTGCAAATTGGCCTTTGTGTTGACAAAAAGCGCATGCTTCTTATATATGTAGGTATGAAGGAAACAAACAAAACTTGTGAATCAGTGCAAGCATAGCAAGCATAAAGCTGAATAGGCCACGAATTTTAATCAGAAATCAGTTGAATTTGAGTGCAAACCAAAGGAATAATGCGAATTAACAAATTAATGCAGAGATTAACCACACACAGAGTTTTAGTTGGCTGACAATTCTGAAGTTCTACCAATCGAAGGCAACTCTCGTTCTCTCTCTCTAAAAAAACTGGCAAGACCTTTCCTCAAAACGCATGTGCTAACGTTAACGTCGCGACTGAATTAGTTCTTATGAAATCCTTCGAAATGAACACAAAGGCTTAACCATTTTTATAATCATCTCATCTAAATCGAAATAAAAATGTACACTTGTCCAAAATCAAATCAATTGCAATAACACGCCAAAGATACACACCTCACATAACAAAATAACAACTCACCTAACCGACATTCCCCTCCATCATTTACATAGCCTCTTAACCTATTTGCCACGATTTACGTTTTATTTTTAAATCCAGTTGAATCTCTATCATATCTCTCTGTAATACAAATTGTCAATACGTTGAAATAAAACTCATGCTTTCACTGCTTAAAAACGCCTTACCATGCCTAAATGTCGCGTGTGTCAACAACTACAACTCCTAACTACGTGTTAATCTCTCCGCCACCAACAACTACTACTACTCGACTATGATAACACATTAAAAGGTTGCCTGGAGCAAATACTACAACTGATCTCTGATTAAAGTCAGGTAGGTGGTTCTGTCAAAATTGTTTGCAATTTGTTTGCAATCCCCCCTCGCTTACGTTCGTTTACGTTCACACATCTTATGCCTTGATGAAGTCTTTCTTATTGATTATTGATTACTGATTACTGATTGTAAAGAATAAATTGCTAAATTTCTGGAAACAATTAGATAACTGATGCCCATGTGGCGGATGCAAGTTATGTGTCGTATGATATGCAGGAAGAAGACGAAGACGAGGAGGACGATGATGAGATTATCGTTGTCTGCAGTCCTCCGTATCCGAGTCAAGTCAAGTCCCCATCCCCGTCCCCATCCCCATTCCCAGGTAGCAATTTGTCAAGTGATCCGTGCTGCAAGAACAACACTAGTCGTAAGCTCATTCAGCAAACAAAGAAAATAAAAATTGAAAATCTAGTTCTAGTTCTAGTTCAAGATCAAGATCAAGACCAAGATCAAGACCATAACGAACAGCATCGCCTAAAATATGAAAGTGAAGACCTTAAACGATGTTCATTGCAGACCAACATCGACAACGACGCCACTGCGCAAACCACTACTTACGAAGCCAGTCCAACTATTAGAATTAATTCCATAAACAATGGCAATGAGCAGGAGCATAGTAAATGTGCACAAACCGAAACCACTAATCTTACAATTAACAAGCCCTCTGTCGCTGCTTCTTCCCTATTAGAGGGCCTAGAGCAGAGCGAACCGGCAGACCCTACCGATACTACTGAGTCACCTGCCACAGGCGTGGAGGATAAGCAGGGCGAGAGTTTTGTTGTCACCAGCGGTTACATACAGCAGTGTAAGTATGCTTCAACGGGAGATCTTTATATTATAATAATTGTATTGCTTTTAAAGCCATTTCAAATGCCTTGAGGCAAGGCAATTTGAGTCCAGAACTTGAGGAGAAATTGGTTAATATGCAGAAGCAACAGGAACTTCAGAACGCAAACAGTTCGGATAATTGGGAGAGTGCCAACGATGAGGTCCTCACCCCCAGTCGCCGCAACATTCTGTCCCGCCAGCAAAACAATGACAACGTTGAGTGGAAGGCTCGGACTCCCCTAAGACGCCCCAATGCCATCACTACTTCCAGCCAATTCAATCGTGTCCTCAAAAAGAGTCGCAGGCCGAATGAAGACGCTGAAGAACTCGAGGAGGAGAAACAATCCAAACTAGAACGGCACAAGGAGCTGCTCAAAAAGAGTATCCTACGTAAGCGCTCCCTATTAGAGCGCAATTTGCAAAACGAAATACGAGAGGAGGTGCAAACTAAGGTCCAGCGTCATGGACGTCCCATGAGCATCGCCTCGCCTGAGGAGCAAAGCGAGAATGAGCGCAGCTACTCGGATCGTCGTAGGGAATCGGATGCCGATCTTAAACGGTATGTATTTGTATCCATCTTTATTGGGCTCTACAATAATGGTTATTATATTGCGCAGATCCGAGGCAAATAGCCACAACAACAGGCATGGTGCCGGCCGTCCAAAGAAGTTGACAAAAAGAAGGGAGAAGCTTTACTGCGTCTGCCGTACCCCATATGATGACACAAAGTATGTAAAAAGCAGTCTATGGCAGTCCTGTTTGATTAATTTGTATGCCTTTAGGTTTTACGTTGGCTGCGACTTGTGCAGCAATTGGTTCCATGGCGACTGCGTCAGTATTACCGAAGAAGCGTCGAAGAAACTGTCGGAATTTATATGCATTGATTGCAAGAAGGCGAGGGAGACCCAGCAGCTTTACTGCAGCTGCCGTCAGCCCTACGACGAGTCTCAGTTTTACATATGCTGCGACAAATGCCAGGACTGGTTCCACGGGCGTTGCGTGGGAATTTTGCAGAGCGAAGCCGAGTTTATTGATGAGTACGTGTGCCCCGAGTGCCAGCGTAAAACAGATGCCAACTCTGCTAATATGAAGACTCTTACTGCCAATGAAATTCAGGAGTTGAAAGCATTAATCAAGCAAATTCAGGTGAGTTACTCTTATTTGTAACTGAATTTCCAATTCAATAATATTCAATGTTCTTCACACAGGTTCACAAAAGTGCTTGGCCATTTATGGAACCGGTTGACCCGGAAGAAGCGCCGGACTACTACAAAGTAATTAAGGAGCCAATGGGTACGTTTTTTCACTTGCTTAACGTCTGCTTTTTAACACAAAAGACTCTCCCCCCGCTCAGATCTCAAGAAAATGGAAAACAAACTGGAATCAAACGCCTACACAAAACTAGCCGAATTCATAGGCGATATGACGAAAATCTTTGACAACTGCCGGTACTACAACCCCAAGGAATCATCCTTTTACAAGTGTGCAGAGGCGCTGGAGTCGTACTTTGTGCAAAAGATCAAAAATTTCCGCGAAACTGTGTTTGGCCAAAGTAGTTAAGGAACCCATGGCCTGTCCAGGCCACAGTTTAGTGTGTAAATGTAACATCACACAATGCAATATGCAATATGCCCTTTCATTTTTTGTATTTAATAACGAAACACACACATTTTTGTTACATTTACATTCTATATTAGCGGCAAGAGCTATGTACATCTTCAGTTTCAAATCCTAATCTATGTACATAATAATCACATGAAT
>JAEIIH010032089.1:0-48848 GCA_018904745.1 Drosophila orosa
TAAAAGCACTTTATAAAAGCACTTTCATTCATTCATTATCCATTTCCCTAAGCCCTTTGAAACTCCCTTTTCGAAATTAAATTTCTAAATATATATTTCAATTTTCTTCTCTACCCACCTGCCTTGAAAACTCTAAAAGAGCAATCAGAGATCTTGGACATGAGTCTTTCCTTCTTTTAATCCATTTCCTTGTGCCATAATTCCATTTTTCACGATGATAAACCCGGGAGCAAACAAAGGGAGAGGTGTGTTCCCATATAAGTCTTTTGTCGGGATGCTGTCCTTTATGCCATTATTCTCAAGCAGGCAGCCGGGCAGGTCTCTCCTTTCAGCCGGGCTAACAAAGTCATCAGGGCCCGGGCCTTTTGTAGGGTATCAAAGAGATGTGTAGGAGAATCCGAGCTGGAATCCGCATCTGAATCCGAATCTCCGAGGTAACGAAAGCCCGGGCAACGCCTCCCCGCTGTCTCTTAATGATGTGTGGCTGCTGCAGAGCGTCTTTTCTTCTTTTTTTTTGCTGCTTTTCCTTTAGTCATCATTGTCATCTGCACCTTAGAGAGAGAGAGAGAGAGAAAAAAATAAGAAGAAAAAACCCGTACGCACACACAAGTCATTAAGTGTTAATTTAATGGCCAGGAGATCTTTGTCACAGATAACGAAATGCATGCAGGAGAGTTTAGTTCGGTTTCGGACGTCTTGGATTCGACTTGGTCCGAACGGAATGGTAAGGGCAGAGGTCTGGGAGTTCTCTCTTTCTCCATCATGGGCCTATCGGCCGGTTGGCATCTCTTACAAGTTTTGTGGAAAAAACATTTCAGTGCGCAGCAGGTGATATATGTGTGTGTCTGCTTATGGAATACCCCCAAGGCCCCCGCTCTCTCGCTCGGTCATATGATATTTGTGTTGTCGGTTTGTTAACGCTGACAGACAATTAAGTGTTTGCTTTATGTTTATTGGAATGGACTCCACCGGGCCCCACTCTCTCCTCCTTAGCTCCTTAGCGCATTGATTGATGGCGCTGGCCGGGAAGAGTTGTCTCTGGTTCGAGTTGTATTGTATTGGGTTACCTGCTGCCCCCCATTAAATATTTGCTACTTAACGCAATAAAACACGGGAGCCTCCACAAAAAAACACAAGAAAAAAATAGAATAGAACAAGTAGCTGAGAGGCCTTTTCGCACTGCCAATGACGCAAGTAACGCAACGCAAACGCAACGCAACGGAAACTTTTTAATTAAAATTCGAAAAATTAATTAAATATTTTCTGTGACGTCGCCGTCGACAAGAGGAATAAACAACAACAACTAGCAGTACGGGTAGCGTTGACGATGACGACTTTGAGATTAAATTTCCTACCTTCATACCTACCGAAAATGCAAAAGGCAGCAAGGCACAGACACAGGAAAAGCGGGAAAACACAAAGGGGGAAAGGAGAAGGGGAAAAGGAGAGCGTTGAAAAGTTTCACTCTGCCAAAATACGGAAGAAAAGAAAAAACAACAGCAAGTAGAAAAAGCAGAAGAATTTCCCAGGCAGAGGCAGCAAAAACGGCAACAATATCAAGTGCAAAATGAGAAAATTCACTTGCCGGCTCCGAAAAAAGCACACAAAACTACGAACTGCTATGAGGGGCCTCCAGAGGAGCAGTAACGGGGTCCCGACTTTTAGCAATAGACAGAAACAAAAGAAAGTTTTCGGAGCTGGAGTTGGAGTGGAATGGAAAAGCGGGAAAAGTGAGCGGAGTTCGCAATTGCAGAAAAGAAGAGGCAAATTTTATGATGCGCAGCTGATAAGCCAAAAAGATGACACACACCGAGCCAGTCATCCAAGCAGCTTTCTCCAACTATTTGTGTATCCATTGCCTGGCATTGCTGACAAACAGGCCAAAAGTAAACCAAGTTTAAATTCAGGCACTCGGCCGAGAGTGTATTTCAGTAGGAGTGCTCGTGCTCCTCCTGCTAAGCAGGATAATCCTGCATATTCAATTGGGACGGATGCCGCGCAGGTTGTCAACCTCCGGGGCCTCCAAATTAACCCCACTGACCCCCAGATGGGGTAATCAATCATTCCTAGAACGAGAGAGTTGGCCACTCTCATGATATATTAACATTCGCCCCGAGTCAAGATTGATATCCTGCAGATACACTGATAATACAGATACACTCAGAGATGCGTTGGCATTAAAAGCGGCATTTTTATCCCGCCTTTGTTTGCCTTTCGTTAGGGGGAACTCCAAAGATAACCAAAGCTTCCTCTCTGCAAGGCAAACTTTGATAGTGCCAGTGCTTATATACAGTATCCATTCATTTAATCCAATTGCATCCGAGCAGAACTTTTTATAACTATGCCGACAAGCCAATTATGCCAGAGTAAATAGCAATCTCCACTCGGCAGAGGCAGAGTCGGAGGCAGAGGCTGAAGCGGAAGCAGTGGCAGCCTCGCCAGTTGAAAATGTTAAAAACTTAAACAACGCTGACATATTTCCCCAGATGCCTTCAAACTTTCAGCCCAAAGTGGTGAGAAGAACGAAGAGGAGAGGACTTGGGGGCTCTACAAAAATGTTATGTCAACGACACAACCTCCCCGCTCGAACCCACTCTGCGAAGAAGGAAAACCTTTTTTCATCTCGTGTTTAATGAAAAATGTCAAATAAAAGTGCCCAAAACAGAGAACGTCAGCAAAGTGCCAGAGGCTTTGTGCACTACAGTTTGCAGGTGGAATGCCAATAAAGGAGCTGCTCGCCCAACTCTTTTTGGCACACTAATTACTATTTATTCGAAACGAAAATTGCTAACGAGCAAAAGATATTACCAGGGCCATAATAATCAACAGGCAGCGGCAGGGCGCTGAACATGGCCATCCAAGCCAATAGAACGAATTATTATTTTTTACGATTATTTAAATTACGCGACGGGACAGGAGCACCGGGCAGGGACAGGAGGACAGGAACTGCAGGAATGTCGGTGCAATTTACAAAAAGGCAGCCACTTTGCAGCTTCATAGCTGCCTTCACTAATAGTTTTCATCAGTCCATTGGCCCGCTCACAGTGGGTTAGAGTTGGGAAAGAGATTAGGTTAGGCCTAGGCTTATAGTTTTTAATATTATAGATATTTTTATATTATAATTAATAGTTTATATTAAGCCAAGAGTTGATTAGAACAAAGTTTAGTTGTGGCAACTGAAACAGGCGATTGAGTATCCTCCGAAATAATAATATATATACTATATTACGGACAATCTCTTTGTAAGTTCTTTCAAAACTTCAATTCTTATAATATTTTCTTAGTAAAGTTAATTTAAAATGTTCATATATTTATTACGTTACAATCTTATCGTATTTGCCCCACTGTTCTCACCGGCCAGCAGTAGCCTGCAGCTTTTAGTGCAATTGGCTGCCAGCTTGTTTAATGATCATTAAATACGAAGACGACACACGATGGACGACAGGAGCCTTGGGTTTGGGAGGCGCAGTTTTGATTCAAACCGCTCTTGACCAGGCCTTAATAAATGAGAACAGGTAGCCCCTCCCTCTGTCTCTGTCTCAGGCTCTGACTCTGACTCTGGCTCTGCCTCTGCCTCTGCCTCTGTACCCAAACCCCACTCAACTGGAGACCTGTTTTTTTTTTCTCGCTGCTTGCCGGGGGCCAAGTGCCTTGGACTCACTCTAATTAGTCAATTTTTTTACTCAATTAAATCTGCAAGGCGGCGGCGAGCTGGAGAAGTTGGTCTGATGGGCCTGGAGACGACGACGACGACGACGACGATGGCAGTAGAGGCACTCGAGTAAGCAAATGATGTGCAGTAATTAGTGGAGCCCCGGCGCATTTCTATATATAACTGCTACACGGAACCAAAATAATATTAAATATTAAAGTTTTTATGACAATCTGGGTTAGGAATATGACAAAGAATATTATTTTCAAACATAAAAGAAGCTAATTTCCATAGTTTCAAGACTATTGTTCATATCTTTCAATTATTTAAAGGAATATTTTGTAGACCTAATACTTTTTTCAATTAAATTTACTTAAAATAGGCATATATGTAATTTTTATCCGTGTATACATACCCGCATAATTCCCTGTTTGACTTCTCTCGGGGACCTTGCCCCGCCGATGATAAATAATAATTTAGTTTTTTTTTTGTATTCATTTTTTGCGCTGCTGCTGCACCGCACCGGCAATTTTTGCTGGCAGGCTGCAAGGATGACAGGTGCAGTGACAACCACACATGCATGCGGCCGTGGACACGGCACAGATACACGTTCTCACAGATGCAAGGCTGCAAGTACAACAACTTACATGTCATACAAGTTGCCTCGTACATTTATAATCAAGCTGCGGCAACCGCAGAACTCCGGAATCGCTGTTGCTGCCGTCGTCGTTGTTGCTGCCACATGATGAAGCATCTTCGATGATGACGAAGGCCCGGTAGCATCTCGTGTGTGTACTTGCAGCTTGTATCTGCTAAATGAAAACATACACGGCTTGCAAATCCCCTCTTTAGTCCCCCTTGTACCCTTCCAAAAGAAATTGCCACAAACTGCACACTGGGATGGGATTAGAAAGTATGTATATGGAAATGTGCCAAAAAAAAAAAAGAAGTAAACAACCAAAAGTTCACTAATTACGCTTCACAGCGAATTCCACTTGGCCAGAGAGAGATATTAAAATGTGAAAGCATTCGATTAAATGGTAGGTGAAAGGCACAACTGCGAGTATTTCGCACAAATCAGAACCCATCGTTATTAATGATGTGTGAAGCGGAATGCCCTGCTCTCTGCTGCTCCGTTCTGTTCTGTTCTGTGATTAGGTCAATGAGTTGGCTAAATATCGCAATTAGAATGGGAATCAATTAAGGGAAAGGAATACCGCAGAGTGACGGCAGCAGGAAAACAATTTGTTTTGGGATCGAATTTCCCCTTAGGAAGGTTACACACAGCATCATTTATTTTCTGGTTAGCTGCTAGAACTCAGCAGATTTGTCTGTTGCTAATTAGTATTTTAGTTTTAAAGGTATTTGGCTTGGAATTGGGTAAAGTAGATTATGGCTTTCTTGGGAATGGGAGCATCTTTTAAGTTTAAAGAGTTCTTAGAAGGAAATCTGAGTAAATGTTTAGGTTTTATGAGAGATTTTTTTACCGCAAAGAAAGATCTTGATTCAATAGATACCTCCAAGAATCTTTAGATACTTTTTTCCAAGCTCAACCCTGGCTTAGAGAGCCCTACATATTCCCGCCAACTTGTGGAGCTGTCGCGTGGGCTTGTCCCACTGTGTTGCCCCGGCAAAACATCCTCATCAATGTCGTTGTCCGTCGGCTGAACAGAAGCAGAGGCAGCCGCAGAAGCAGACCAGATCTGGGGCCCCCTTGGCTCCTCCTGGAACTACTGCCACCCGTTCCATCTACAAATCGTGCAATGATGAAAACCATTGGACAAAGTCTTTGACTTGTATTCATTTTTTCTTGCTTTTCTTTCGCTCCTCTTTTCTTTCTTTCTTTCTTTCCGCTTCTGTTGGTTATTTTTCCCTGCTTTTTTTTCATTTCAGTCTTTCTCTCTGCTTTTTTGTGCCGCGGCGCTTGGCGCTTGGGAAGGCTTTTATATGCCTCATTCAGTTGCATCTTTTTTGCTCACCCATCAGCCGGGAGGAGGGAGGCAACTGGGCTCTGTCCGTTTTGTCTGGGTTTTTGTGTAAAAGCGACTAATGTGTCTACGGAAGCCATTTCGTGCCTTTTAGAACCAGTTGGCAGAGCAATCTGCGAGTTTGTGTTTGTTTTCCTATCTCTCTCTCGGCGTAGTTAATTCGCCAAGTAATAATATTAGACGGAGCACTTGTACTTATGAATGTGTCTCTGTCCAGTGTCCTCCGTGCTCCGTCCTCCTCCTGGAGATGACACATCTTGGGGGCAAAAGTGATCGAAGGAGTCACGCGGCCATCGCTGCTAGGAGGAGCCGCACTTGTACTTATGAATGTCTCCAGACTGGGGTCTTTACTCTATGTTCTTGGGTCCCGGGTCTTGGGCAACATGCTGTGCAAGGAGGAACCTGCCGGACCTGCCTTCCTCGAGGCTAAATTGGCTTGAATTTTACGGCAGCAGCAGCCAGCCATCACGATGATGATGAGGACGATTGGCCTCGCCCCGCCTCGCTCTCGCTCGGTCTCGAGCTGGGTCTGTATTTAAGAGACATCATTCATCTGGCCGCCCCATCAACGGCAGTCGAAGCCAAGGAGCACCAGGATGACCATGATGATCATGAGGAAGTGGCTGATGACCATGCTGATGATGATGACGACAGCAATAATAATAACAAACAGCAACAAGGGAGCAGAGACAGAGACAGGAGGAGGAGCAGAGGGAGAAGCCCTGTAGCCTGTACTGAACAAAGTACAAGTCCGCATAATTATAATCAACGTCATTTAACGTTGCCGGCCGTCACTCAGCGCCAGCTCCAACAACATCAACATCTACAGGCACCAGCACCAGCAACAACATCAATGTAAAGCTACATTTCGCCATCAAGCTTATTGTTGTGTATCTTGCGGATACATTTTTGATAACAGCGGCGACGGCGACGGCAACCACAATAACTTTGTCGTTAGGAAGGAAGTGAAACGTAAAAGTCACCTATAAATATGCCATAGAAATCTAGCTAGATACTAAACAGAACCAGAAGTATCTTCGCGATACATTTGTCCAATCATTCCATTTCCATTTCCATTTCTATTCCGAAATGGCAGGAACTTCCGAAAATTACTTTTATTGGCCTTCAGCAACATTAGGACGAGATTGTTATGGGCCCCATCACATCATCTTGCTGAGATATTCAATTTGAGAGCATTCCCGCTTCGACCTCAGAGAAAAAAATGGAGGAAAACACACAGAAACACTCTTGCCTTAATTCATTTTTTGGGCTTTTCAATTTTCTCGGTGTTTGCTTGGCGTTTGTTGACCTTTGTCAACTTCGGAACACGCGACTAAGCACTTGGAATTAGCGCAAATACATTGTATGTATCTATATGAGTTGCGTCGCGTTTTAGGGGCCCACCGGAAGTTGGCTATTTATAACAAATTACCAAGCATTTGACATTTACCCAAAACGCCGACGCCGACGTCAAATTAAAGATCTGCGGCGCGAAGGAGGCAGGGACCGGGAGAGCAGTACTTTTGGCATGTAATCAAATGTAACCGCACACCAAATATGCGCAGACAGCTGCGATGGCAACCAGGAGAGGGGGACCACAGCGAGACTGGGATCCGGACGGAGGCGGAGGCCCAGGAGCAGTCCTCTTCGTCGTCAATGCGCTTGTGGTTGGCCTGGCTAAGCCGCGACGATTTAATACAATAAATCCCATTGGTCTGGCTTTGCCTCCACTTGGGTCTCTCTCTCTCGGACTGATGGACAGACAGCAGACAACGACGATGACGACGACTTGACTCGGGTTCAGCTCTGGACGACCTTCTTCATTAAAATTATGACAAGCTGTAATTATCTTCGATTTGCTTTGACCAGGCCACAACGCACTAATTGCGTGCGAGTCAGACAGTGGTAGACCCTTGATATCGGAGACGGGAAACCCGGAATTAGTCATTCAAATACCGTAAATAAGAGAATATAGCTTGGGGGAGGAGGAGGAGGTGCTATCCTCTCTGACAAGGCAAGGGAAAGTGATTTCTGCGGAAGCTTCATATCCTTGAGTTTCCATTGAAAAATGTGTGCAAGGCATTTGCCATCTTCCTGTCACATCTCAAAGTTCTGTGTAGACTTTTATTTTTCCCGCTCTCTCGGAGCAATTTCGTCTTCCGACGTACATTGCTGTGAAAACTGCGTGACCAGGCTAATTAACGCTTCAAGGAAAATGTTGACGAACTCCCTGGAAGCACAACAACGAAGAACAAAAAATTAACCGTCAACTTTGTTGTGATGTGTGTGTGGATGTGGATGGCTGGATGGATGGATGGTTGGATGGATTGCTGTGGCTGTGGCAGTCGGTGGAGGGATCTGTGTATCTCATAGATACCGGTTCATAATTTATGTAATTATATGCGTTTAAACATTGCAACACGAAAGAAGGCTGCATTGGACCAGGGTTCGGGTTGGGCTTCAAGTTCTCGTCGCCACTACATATTATAGCCGACAACAAATTATAGCAATTATATAACATTTTTTTCTCTTCTTCTGCAGGTTGCATCCGCCAGATCAGAGACGTTCGTTCGTTCGTTCGCTCGTTCGTCTGGAGCTTTTGTTCTTGCGACAAGCGAAGCTAATGAGCGGCCATTGGTTAATCGGAAACAGGAAGCAGCAGTAGCTATATAGCACCAGCGAAAGTTGAGTAAAATTGCTTAAATAAATAATCGTAACTGTGATAACACCAAAGAGGAGAGAGACGAGAGCAAGCAAGGCCAAAAACAGTTGCGTAATTGCGACCGTTCCACGTCCAGTGATTTTGAGAGTAATAAATGTCAACGTGGCAACAAGAAAAGTAATCACAACTATTTGCTAAACTCAAGCAGCCAGCTAACCGGCGCACAAAATGGCCAACACAATGTGGCAGCCAACAAGAAAAGCAGTTACAAGCGAGGAGGAGGCACAAGGAGCCGCAGGAGCAGCAGCAGCAGTATCCACAGAGGAAGCAACAACACCCAGCAAAGTACAGAGAAGCAGACGACGACGAGGACCGGCGCTGCTCTCAAGTTCAAGGCGGTCATCGTTAATCACATGTTTTATATCCTGCCACACGTTCAGCTTGTTCTGGCTGCTCCTCCTCCTCATCCTCTTGGCCAGTCTCGGTTGCGGAGTTCAGGCTGCCGGCAAGTTGACCACTCGCAGCAACAAAACAACATCCCCAGGAGCGGCGGCAACTGGATCAGGAGCAGGGCCAGGGGCAGGAGCCACGGCAACAACAGGAGGAGGAGGAGCCATGGCAGGAGCAGCAACGGGAGTAGCTGCCTCGGCAGCAGGAGCGGCGACGGGAACACCCATTTGGGATCATGCCATCGATTTGAATGAGGATTTTCGCATACTATGGCAAATCATTAATCAGGATATAACATTTGAAATACAGGCACGTACCCTGGGCTACGTCGGCTTCGGATTCTCGCCCGATGGCAATCTGGCTGGTGCCGATATGGCCATCGGCTGGGTGGACAAGGGTCAAACCTATTTTCAGGTAAGTGAAGCGCAAAATAAAAACCCCAGCAGCGGGTGTTGGGAAGAGAAAAGAAAATATATTAAGGCGGTGGGACCCGTAAAACACTCGCTCCGCTCTGGCTCCGTGCGCGCCTAACGATTTTTCATTCCCGTCTAACGTTTTCATTTTCATTTTCCCGCCCCTCCGATCCCGATCCCTATCTTCCGATACGATGCGTGTGGCCGGAAATTAAGGGCAGCGCCGACCGGCCAACTAAATGAAAAGTTGTCGCCCTAATATCATCCAATTTATTCTCGCAAAGTCCTCTAGCTCTCCCACCAGAGCAAACATTTTGCGACGCGTTGATAAATATGTTGTATGAAAAATACACGGGAACAAGGACAAGAAAAAGAGCAACATTTGGCCACTCAACTCGGAGGATTGTAATTAATTTGTGGCAAAAACAAAGTTACACTTACACACACACACAAGCACCGAAAAAAAAGGTGCGCGAAATGTGTGCACAGCGCTTGAATAATGACAAACTCATTTGCCGGAGCTTGGGCAAAAAAAAAAAGTTTTTATTTGCACATCCGCCGAGTTTTCGCTCTCGGTTTTGGTTAGCTAATGGAATAGTTGGTTCTCTGCCGTTGGCCACTTGATTATATCACTTAATCTGGCCAGTTATCATCGTGGCCGGCAGATGTTTACTGTCGAATTATGTCACTTTGTTTCGGAATCGGGGTCACCACTTTACCACTTTCCAGGGGAAGAATTCCATAATTACCAAGCGATGGGGTCACCTTGTTTGAACTTCACTTTGGCCATCGAATTTTCATTTCAATTCATTTGACAGCTCCGCCAACGGGGTCAGCCCATCATCGCCTGGCAGGTTTTTTTGGCCCAATGTAACGCTAATTTTTTGGGGAAAAACGTCGTCGTCAGAAACGACGTCATTTGGCCAGCAAAAGAGGAAGTGGTGCCCCTGGCTATGATGGCTTTTCAGGAAGAGTAATAGGAGTCGTCGCTGCAAAGTGTCTAATGAAATGCGACTATTGCGTGCTGTGGTTGCGTAGCTCTTCGCCTTTCTTTATTTTTCTTTTTTGTGCTTTCTCCTCAACCCACCTTCCACCTCCCCTCGGGTGTCCTGACAGGATATGCGTGGGGGGCGGACGGGCGGACGGGCGGAGGGATGGGTGGCCAATTGTATGGCTGACACAAACAGGGAAAGCTTTTTTCCCTGTGTTGTTGCTGTGTGATTTAATGATTTTCGAGGCAGCGCCAACGAGAAAATGTCACCCACACACACACACACACTTGGTGATTGTTATTGTTGTTGAATGTTAAATACCAGCCAGAAACATTAATATGTCTGTCTGCCGCCCACTGGCCCAGGTCCCCCTGGTTCCCTGGGTTCCCTGGTTCCCCCTTGTCTGTCTGCCTGCTTGTGTGACGGTGTTAATTTCACATCTTGACGTGTCGTTGGTAATTGCGAGTTGCTTCAAATTGTACATACAATATCGTATAATGGGACTCGTGACTGTCACCTAACCGCCCCCAACCCACCCCATTCGCTTTGAGTTTTTGTGGGGGCGCTGATTTGTGAAGAGGTTCATAGGTTAATTAGAGCCGAAACAGATATGCCGATTTAATATAATAATTAAGTGCCACAGGTGTAAGCGCCTCGGACGGGACAAAGTCAAAGGACTCGCCGTGGGGCAAGAGGCCTGGGTTGGGTGCCTCCCTACACAAAAGCTTATCGCTTTTAAGTTCTTAATTACAAGTGCCTAATGCCCCGCACTCTGCTAATGAAAATACATTACGCCATAAATATATACACTTATATTTATGGGGAGTTGCGGCCCACTAATTGGCTAATTTTTGGAATACTATTAAATTGTCAGAGAGCTAACCGACTCGGCTGGGGATGAAAAATGGCCTGGTACATTTTTATGCGGCTGGCATTTATGGAATTTTCATTTAAAATTCAACACACACCGAGGGAGCGAAAGAGACGAGCACTGACCATAAAATATTTCAATTGACTTTAAGCAGAGGAGCGGGTAGATGGAGGAGCCTAAAGCCTACAGGCGAACCAAGAACCAAGAACCGAGACCTGAGACCTGAAACCGACGACGACGAGAGTGTATTTCTCCCTCTGTCAAGAGTTTTTATCTTAAGTGTCAGCCCAAGGGCGAATATATAAGCATAAGCTTAAGTATGGCCCGACGGGGATCGGGGGATAAGCGATGGAGCGATGAGGCAGACATTGACATAGTTCTCATTAGATTGAACAATGTGTGGGAATTTTCGCATTCAATTTGGGCTGCTTGGCGAGCTCGCTTTTTGGGCAAGTGCCATGTGCGATGGCATACTTGGAATCGCTGGCTGGCTTTTTGGCTGGCACAGTTTATAAGTTCCTGCCACGATTATTATGAGTCTTATCTTGGGCCTGGGAAAGGCCCTGCTGCTGACTTGAGGTTTTCCTGGCCAATTATTTGGTGAGAACAGCCACATAATTCAATGAAATACAAGACAAATTCTAAAGACATCTCAATTAAATGCGTGCCAGAGAGAACCCTTTCGGAATGCAATCGAATGTGGTAGTGGGAGATCCACCTTTATCATCGGCGAGATGTTTCCCAACTGTAAACAAACGCAACAAATACCAACGAAATGTGAGATGTATCTGCCAGATAAATACGCATCTAGCCCGGCATTCGAAACATTCCAGCCGCACGCCCACACGCCGCTTCATGGGGAGATATCACTCAAGTGGGACAAATATTTGATAAGTTTCTTGGAGTCTTCTCGCCGCCCCTCCTCTAGGGGGGGTTTTCCCAGCAGCAGCTCGGATTTCGCCCCAAGAACTATCATCATTTATTGGCCAGCTGAGTAGCTGACCAGCGTCTGAAGTTGACATTCCCACAGCGCCGCAGCGAGAGACGACGACAACAAGTGTAACTCTATAAGTCCATTCCGGGAGCTTGAAACTTTGCACACTTTCACCCGCAGAAATGGGAGAGAAGTCGGGGCGAAGCCGCTTCAAAAGCTGACATAATCAACAAGCCAAGAAGTGGAGCTGGGAACGGGACAGAGACAGAAACGGAGACCGAGAAGTTGGATGGGGTCTCGGCCTATTAGTCGCCCATTATTTTGTAGATACTTTTGGCGATAAGCCCTTTGCCGCCGACGACGACGACGCAACGATGATGATGATGATGCCACACCTAAAGATACAAATACAAATTTTGTGTAATTTATTTTCAACTTTTATTACAAGCGCCGCGAGCGGCCAAGCAGCCGACCAGCTGAGGAGCGGGAGTCTTATCAAAATTTTAATTAATACGCATCTGAGAAAAGTTTTGTGAAGCGGCCCCCAAAGCCAAAAGCTTCTGCTCCTCTGACGTTAATTAGTGCCATCCAAAGTGGCTGGCGACTTTGTTGCACTCGCTGAACTACAACAAACAAGCCGCAACAAGCCATTAGCTGTTTAGAGCAGCTAGAGTGGCCAACAAAAAGCAGGGCCGAGAGGCGATTAGTATCTCGAAAGTACTTAAAAGGTCATTACACTGGCCCCATCTAAATACGAAATACAAAATAAAAAGCGAGCTGCGGAGAGCTTACCCAGCGACTAATTATTTAATTTCAAGTTTTAAGCATGCTTCAGGTCTGTCAGTCCAAGTCTCAGTCACAGACCCCTCGAAGCCTCCCCTCGAGGAGCGAAGAGCTAACCCATTAAGCGCAGAGATAACAGATCCATTATAGAAGAATTACGAGTACGCAACATCAGCGGAGCGCCATCAACATCCACATCAACATCAACATCACAGTCATAGTCATAGTCGTCGTCATCTTTTGCTAATGACCATCCATCGATGGCGATGTCGATGTTTTGTGGCCCTCGTAGTACATCACTCAAGCCGAAGGTTGTGCTCATGGACTTGACAGCCGGCGGAGTGGGGCCGGGGAGTGTCTCTCTATCGTAACTGGGCAATGTCCATCTGTTTAACGCACTTTCAAGTGGTTACGCTGCACAAAAGTAAGGCGGCGAGGCGAGCTTCATTCCGAACTCATTAAAGTTGGACGCTAAAATGAAACAACAGTTTTGGCAACCCCCGAGCGGATCGCAGGGCAGTATCCAGCAGATACATACATGGGGCATTACCACCAACATTAGTTCTATTTGGACGTACTGCGCTGTTAATTATCGGCGGATGATTAATTATGGCATCCCTCGGTGGATCTGCGGCTCGTTTTGGGGGTCCACCGAGGTCCAAGTCTTCCCTCCTTTTGATTGGCATATGAGTAATGAGCTTTTTGTTCTGGGTTTTGTGTTCTTTTCATGTTTTCAGGTTTGGTTCTTTTTGTTTTTACAGTCCCCTGCCTAGGTGCCATGACATGCGAACATCTTGGAGTTTGTTGTTTTGAGTAATTCTCCTCTTTGTACAATTTGTGTGTGAAATTGTCTATCTGCTGCCCACACACATCTCTCACACACTCTCCGCCGACTGGTAGATATACATCTATCCAGCAGCTTGCATGTCATCACTCCAGTACTCCGCGTTCTCGTCTGCTTTTTCAGTTTTCGTTACTCGCTTTTTACTCATTTGATTGGTTCGCTGGCTTTCATTACTACTTTCTCACAGCTGCGACCCGGCCGGGGACGGTGGCGTGCCCAGCGCTTAGAATTCAATTAGTTTTTATAGACATTATCCAATTTGTTGCTCTCCTTTTGTTCGGATAGTTAAAGCCGGGTGCGTGTTCCGCGGAGAGTGGGTGTGATTGTGATTGTGCCTGGTCGTATCTATAACTGAAGCGATTCGCGTGCTGGGCCACCAAACTCAATGGCCATTCATCCATTCGGCTTCTCACTCTCCATTGTTCGCACAACTATTTGTAGTGGCCAGCACGCACCTAGCCCCCACAAAAGTTGGGAAATATCTATGAGTATATGGCGCACACACTCACTTCATAAATCATAAATACATGCTGGCAAATTATATATAGACGGCTCAGTGCTCTCAGCCAAATAAATAATAGTTAAATTCTTTCCATTATTTTCTTTTCTATTTTCTACTTCTTTTTTTTTTTCTTTTCCACGACGCATAAATATTTTGTTATTCAATTTTGTGATATTTACCCTCGCCATTCGCCGGGGGCTGCCTTCTGCTTTATTGAGTGTAGGAGTGGGTCCCCGCCAGCCAAATTGCTTCAATTGTTATGGGGGAGTCGAGGGCCTTTGCTCAAGTTGTGATATTTGTACAGGCTTATGAATGGCCCAACCGCCGGGGGCTAAGACAGGCTTCGAGAGTGATTCTTTAAGCATTTTCTATAAAAATAAAGCAACTATAAGTCCTTGCGAGTGCAGACATTAACATATATCACATCATCAACTCGTCGTCTAATGAAATTCCATAACTTATTAATGACCAACTCCCTTCGAACACCCACCCACCGTGCACGCATTCCGCTTCCCAATGGACCCGACACATTTCAATGGCCATAAACTATGCATGAGAAAGTTTGGCTGGGAAGTACTTATACAATTGAAGCGATTCGCATCGAATCGCATCAAATCCCATCGTTGTGCATAGATTTATGCTAACTTTTGGCCAATATCAAAGTCATTACTCATCAGTTTTCGGCTTAGGCGCACACACAGAGACGCTGGCAAATCAATTAACTGCCAAATCAATTTACAATTTATGCATAAACTTTATAATCAAAAGGTTTAAGCGCACGAGGGCCGAGGCACGACATAGTTCCCTCCGCCCCAAAAAGCCCATCCTGATCCCCAATGCCCATCCTCTTACCGATGCCGATCTCTTCCCTCTGCCTGTTAGTCTGGCAGCCTGGCAGCCTGTCAGTTTTAAAGCCAAAGCCGTAACAATTATGGAGGAGGGGCTGGGAGTCTGAGGACGGGCAAATCCGTTAGGCCATAAAAGCCATAAATGCTCAATTACAGGAAGTAAATATGCACACTTGATTGCAGAATGTTGCGTAGATTACGGATGGCTCTGACTTGGGCTCTGGCTCGGCTCTGGCTTTGGTTCTGGCCTGGCTTCGGAGGCTCTTCTGTCTTCGGGCCGAAGTTGGCCAAGTTGACTTTTAAAATTATCAAAACTGCAAGGAGCGTGTGTGTGCCTTGGCCAGGGAGAAATTTAATTTCATTACTTTCATGTGACATAAACCGTTGTCGGATGCTCATGGTCTTGGTCTCGGTCTTGGTCTTGGTCTTGGTCTTGGCCAAGAGCCTTTGGTCGTGGCTTCTCCAGCCTAAGCCATAAGCATTTTGATAATCTATTGCACATAACGCAAACCTCAAAAACCGCAAAACAGCCGCCAGACCCTCTCCACTTGACTGAGACTGAGACTGAGACTGCGACTGGGAGGCTGGGAGCCCCGTCTCAAGGCCTCTCCTCGGGGCTATTAGTGCGTTGTTGTCTTCGCCGGGACAATGCCAAGTGCGCATATTTGCTTTGGCCGCTTTGGCCGCATCTTCGACAGCGCGGTCGCCTCTTGGCCAAGACAACGGATAATTGCAGAAAGTACCGTTGCCCATATGCGAAAGATTCTTTTTCGAGGCCCCCAACCAAACAGAATCCAACCAAAGCCAAGCAAACCGAACCCGGACCCAACCCGTCCCGGCGGCTCCCCATAAATAACACTGTTCCACATGGACATATTTTTAAGGCATTAAGGTTCTTTTAAAATAAACATAATTGAATATTTTTTAAAGCTTAAAGATTCAGCAAGACTTAATAAATTTGTGTATTAATATATATTTATAAAGCCTTAAAGAGAGAGTCTTTAATTTTTTATTCAAACCAAAATCAAAGGCTTTCGTTGCCTTTAATGCAAGATCATAAAGTTCAGGAAAGTTTTAGAATCCCAATGGGAAGAAGCCTTCTTCGATTTTATTATTCCCCATACGATATATGTATGTATATTATTATGATCGTAAAAAGTGTTGCAGCCCAGTGTAATCTTTTTTGCCGCATGGCCAGGCCGCAATTTTCATTGCGTTTGCAAAATATTTGTTGGTGTCTTCGCCGCGCAATTTATGAGCGTTGAAAAGGCTTAGAAGGAGCAACGCTGGCACAGGGGGGCTGCTGCCTGCCTCTTGATTATGTTGATAATGTCAGCAGGAGAAAGGGGTTAAGAGGGGCCAAACCAGTTGCGACCGGTTCTCGGTTCTCGGGCAGCATCTTCCTCGCATCTTCGCAGTCATATTAGCCTGTCCCGTTGTTGTCGCTGTTTGTACCTGTTCGTGTTGCCGTTGCCGTTGTGCGTAAAAAGCAATGAGAGCGAGCGCTGGCCTGCAGCGGCTGCAGCCCAATATGGTCAACGCTCTTTTGGCCATGTTTACACGCTAAGTGTGTTTGTATGTTAAGCATTTCGCTTCCCAGGCCCGGGCCCATGACATTCCCGATGGTTGTCGCCGTTGGTGCCGTTGTCATCGTTGTCGCCAATGTTTGTTGAGTGCCTTGCTAATCACTTTTTGATTGTCCGAGGTACCAGAATTCACACCCCACAATGCAGATGAAGCCCAAGTTCTTAGCAGCCAAGATTCCTAACCTTTCTGGCCACGTTTGTACTTGGCATCTAGATAGCCGCGAAAGGAGCTGCGTGAAAGCATATTTGTGTAAAGATTTCTCTTCTGGCTTTATTTTTCGAAAGGCCTCCTCTCCTTTAGCTAAATGACATCGGGAAATCGGTGAATGGCAAACGGAAAACGTAGGAAAATTAATGTTTAACTCCACATCTTTGCCCAGGCCGCGCTCTCTTTCCACTTTGCGGCGGCAATTTTTATATTCATCATTAATTAAGCGCTAAACAGACGCCCGCTGCGCCGAGTATCTGGGGGGATTTCTGTGCAGAGTGCACAGCATGACATCATATTCGAGAAATTGGTAAGGGAAGTCGTCATAAATGCATGTGGAGTAATGTGTGTGTGTCGGTGCACAGAGGGAAAATTCATAGTAATATTGGGCAGAGCTAAAAACCTGAAAAGAAAGAAAATAAGTGAATCTATATAGAATAACTCGTATTTCAAGGGCTATTCCTCTGGGAATGAGCTTTCTAATATAAACTCTTAGGAAATACCTTTGATATAGTTTCCTAAACTTAATAAACACCTTGTTGAACTAATATTCCTCTCTGTGCACATATTACGAGTAAAAACTGCATGGAATTGATTTCGAAATAGAAGCAACCGCCGCAGCTCATCACGATGACGGCGAGAGCGATTACGATGATGAGGCTGCTGGAAGGGGATGTGGATATGGATGTGGATATGGATGTGAATGTGGATGCTGCGGTGCGGCCTAGGATCCCCTGCCTGGGCTGCGTGTTAATTAAAAGCCACTGCTGGACGCTGGACGCAGTGGCGCAGGGGGATGCGGCGATTAGAGGCAACGGGGAGTGAGTGCAACAACCTTGGCACTTCCTGGGTACTTAGTCAACGCTCTGGCCTCTTGACTATGCCACTCGCACTCGCACTCGCATCCATATATATAAATGCTCACACTCTCGAATGTAAATGTAAATGCGTAGGAAGCGATTGCTGCCCCGTAAATCCCTCGCCGAAGCCCAGTAGCCGGAGACAGGGAGCTGGCACTCGGCACCGGGCTCGGGCACCGGGCACCGGGAACTGGGGATCTGGTATCTGGAACTGGGCATTAACGTCCGCTGACTAATGATGAAATGCGTGGCATTCGGTGAGCTGGGTAGGGTTGGGTATGGCCACGGCTACGGGTACGGGTATGAGTCTCATTTATGTAGAAAAGGATTAAGGCCATAAACCAAATGGCTGACGCTGGAGCTTAGCATGAAAAATGATGGCCGGGCCAGTCATCAGTCGGTAGTTTTATTTCGTTTTTTTTCTCCAGTTCAGACTCCAGTTCAGTTCGCTTAGGTAGGTGTTAAAGTGCCACAGATTGGGGACTCCGTTTCCTCCGATCCGCTCAGAGAGAGAGACAAGTGCCGGGGCTTGGAAGGAGAGGCCAAAGCCAAAGCCAAAGCCTCTGAGTTATTTGCATAAGTATTTCTGATGTACGCTCTCCGATAATAATGGCATGTCGGGGACGCGATTAGGGCGCTGAAAATATGCCCTGGCATTCGGGTTATTCGGTATGGAAAATTAATTAGAAATCCAAGCAAGGTCTCGATTGAATTCGTTTGAGAATGAGGAGATGAGGGTAGGGCTTGGGGCTCAACAGCTTTGGCTAATGCTCGAACATTTGTCCATTTGCCTCGGACAAATGCCTCTGAGGAAAAGTTTTTATTTTTCAACTTTTTCGTCAAAAGTTTTCCCCCCACAAAAAATAAAGTAGAAATAAAGAAAGAGCGCCTTGCCGCTTCAAGTCAAACAAAGCTTGACCACATCGAGCGAGACAATGGCACCCGGAGGCGCACTTAAGGCGGTCAAAATGCACACAAATCAAACTTGGCCCACATCGTCGTGGGCTGCCGTTGTTGGCCTTTTATTAAAAAACCGTAACTAATGATGCCTAAATTCGCAATAAAAATGAAAAACCAAACGCACAATATGGTCCATTAGAGTGTTTTGTTGTTGCCGCCGCCGAGCTATTAGGGGTTCGTCGTCCCTCGCAATTTGAAACAATTTTAATAATACAACAACACAAAAAATAAAGAGAGATTGTGGCAAAGGGACGAAAGGAAAAGCCAGAAAGGCAAACATCGTGGCTAGAAAACGAGAGGCGGCCTCAGCACCAGCTTATTGTGACAAATTTTAAGTAATTTCATTTTTATTTCACCAACAGCTTCAACTTTTTTATATTGTTCCGTAGGAGGGGACTAGAGAGAGCGCCGGAGGAAAGCCCAAAATCAGCTCAAAGGAAAATCCAAAAAAAAAAATAGGGACTTCAATGAGCAGGACAGGCAGCAGGCGAGGTCCTCAAAGCGGCTTTCCTCCACTTTATATAAATTTCCCTTTTCGGAGAATCCAAAGCTGCTTCCGTCTCATTAAAGTCGCTCTCGGGTAGAAGCAAAACAAAGCAAAACTTTTCCAGCTAGCTGCTGCCTGACGAATTCCCAGCATATTTATTTACACCTTCACCGAAGGATGAAAGTCCTTTCCCCCCTGATTCCCACCTCTGCTCCCTGTGTTTGTTTTGCATGTGTCTAAAAGGCAGACAAAGCCAAAGCCAAATCCAAATCCGTAAGCCACATGGCCCAAGGCGTGCGAAAGCCGACAAAACGGAAAATACTTCAATCAATGTAAAAATTGGGCGAAAAAGGTAAAGAGGCGAGCAGCAGCATATAGGTGAGGGTCGTGGCGGAGTCAGAGTCAGAGTCAGAGTGGAAATGGCAGCAGGAAGTGGAAAAATAATCAGAGAAGTTAAATCTGTGGGCGCCATATGCCCACCGACAGACAAACCCGTGGAGAGGGACAGACAGACAGACAGAGACACACCCAGGCACATAAACAATGAAATGGCTGCTAAAATATATCTCCCTTTATATATATATATAAATGTGAGAGCACCCTGCAAAGAACAAAGGGTGCAGGAAAGGGTATATTTGCAGAGAAGATGGTCAAGAATTTAGTTTACAGGAAGCTTTGTTAGTAATAATTTCGAGACTTGCTAAACAAATTGCTAGACATCATTTAATTCCGATTTAACTAACCTTAAAATCAATCTAGTTCAAGACCTTATAAATAAAGTATTCCTAGAGTATCTCTCAGTCCATTCCCGGAAACAATTCCCTTCCAAAAATTCGATTCGCTTGGCCTGAAAGCTGAGAGCAGCAGTACTGACTGAGCTGGGGTTCGGGCTTTGTAGCCCTCATAGCAATTGTACTGAGCTTTTGAAGGCTCCTTGAAAACCTATTGGAGCTATAAATCCTTTGTGTTTTCAATTTTTATTTTATTGCTCTCCACAGGCGAGTGTGTGGGTGTGCGTGTCCTGCGTCATGGGTCCTGTGAGCTTGAGCCTGAGTGCTTGTGGCAAGGTGAGCACCAAAACACCGAAACACTGAAACACCGAATGAAACCAAAGCGAGTTCTACGACTTTTCGGGCGGAATGACTCACAGGAATAACATCAGGCTGCTTGCAGGGACACAAAAGTTGAATTTAAACAGATACAGCTCGACCGGCCGAGGGTTGGCCCGAGCTGGGGGATGGATCGCTACACTTCCGCGTTCGTTCGAGGCAATTGAGTTAATCTGGCAATGAGTTGGCCTGGTCCCCGGCTGGCAGGCAGGCAGGTAAACCCCCACGGCAACTGGGGGATGTGTGAAATTGCGGCCGTGATGGGGTGGGCGGCGGCGTCTCTGGTGTTTTTAGGATTCTCTGGAGTGTGGTTGCTGCAGATAGCAGATGTGCCTAAATAATTGCTGATAAATAACAATAATTCCGGCAAAAAAAAAAAAGTGTAATTGGATGCCGTCCGGATATTGAAAGTGAAGTCAGCCAGATAAAAGTTGATTTGTCTGGGACACCAGCTCTTCCTTATATCTTTCTTGGTCATCCATCCTTCACTGCCTCGGACCTAAGTAATGGCATTTAATCCTGGAAGATTGCCTCCTCGTTATCCGGAGGCTTTGATTCTTCAACACTCTGGTGATTCGATTAAAAATTTGAGAAGGGAAATGGGGCCACTTTTCAGTGGGATTATCATAGAATCTTATATAGGGCATAACTAATTTCTGTTAATCCCGGCCAGGAAAGTCGAATCGTTTGCTTGGGGTTTATCCCCTGATCTTATATCCTGCACTTGCCTGCACTCGTGCTGCTTTCAATTCCCCAAACAATTCCTCTAGCTCTCTTATTTCCCCGCCATTATTGCTATTGTTGCTTTGTTGCTGATTGCTGGTACTTTCCTCGCTTTTCCGCTTTTCCGCTCTTACGTTGCCCGACCACCCCCACAAAGTTGCTGCTCTTGCCATTTAAACGTGGAAATAAATGACTTCTTGGCTGGAAAGTTTATTTTAACCTCAGAGCCCAAAAGTGCACGGAGCAATAATCGAATTTGAGTGAATTAAGATTGGGGAATTGCTCTCGAACAATGGAGTGAGTGTGTGGAAAATTATCCCTTAAGTAAACACACAGGCCATGGCCATGGGCTGTGCTGTGCTCTTCTTCATTCTGTATTTTTTTATTTGTTTACCGATAACACTTGGCCCTAAAAGGGGACCACAAGAGCAGGCTGGCAGGATGGCAGCTGGCCCGGAATGTCCTGGCTGCCTCACTGGCCTGCGACAGCAATCAGGACGCTCTACAAATAGCAACAAGCCAGCTTCCCCTATCTGGCTCTATCTGCCTCTGTTTGTGTTTGTATTTTCATCAAATAAAATTGACACACACAAGTGTTAGCCGCTTAGGTTGACAGCTTTCCCTCCGCTTCCATTTCCACATTTTCACTGCCACATTCACATTCGCATCCACATCTGCTTCCTGCTCTCGGCTTGCTGTCTTGGCTCCTTGGGGCTCCTTGGGGGACTGCGGCTCCTATGGCTAAGGACCCGACCGGAGCTCCCAGTCTCTTAGCTGGCTTTAAGCGCCTGGTTAATTCTCCATCTCTGTCGCTTTCTCTGTGTGTTTGTGAGTTTAGCTTGAGCTTTTGATTTGACAGTTTAGTTAACTTAAATTGGGGGTTAGACAAAATAAAAACAAAAGCCAGAAAAGGCAAGTAAAGATAACCCAGGAAACGAAGAGCAAGATATCCTGTAAGGGAGAGTGGTATTAGTTATAAATAATATGAAATACAAGGGATTTGAAAGCCAGTATGTAACAAGAAATAAACATACTTATTGGATATATAAGTAATACAGTAAAATAAATATGTTTGTTGCTTATAGGAAAATTCTAGGAAATTACTAAGCAATTAAGTATTTATCTTATTGAAATAAAGCACCTAATATATTATCGATTAACCCCACTTTGCCCTGCAGTATCCTGCGAATATTTCCTTTGCCAAATATAATTGCAACTCTGCGGGGTTGACTTTTGACATTAATTTGGGTTGTTTACATTCTGCACAAAGTACACAGGCCCCGCCCAGCGTTTAGCTACAGGGTAATGTATTCGTTTACCTTCATCAAAAACTCGAAACTCGCCGGCAAATGGAATCTAGTTATATCCTAATCGGCCACTCAGACACTCCCACGCAAACACATGCCGTAAGGACTGCAAGGACTCCCGCAACCCCGTTTAAAGTTCAAAAGCGTTTGCGGCAACAAAATGTTTGAGCGGGCCAACCCGCAGGGGGATGATTGGAGGGGGGCTGAGAAGGTAGTAAAGGCGGCTTGGGGCGCCCCAGAACCCCGGCAGTGCCTGCGTCAATTGAAGTTTTAACATACAAATGTAATTAAAACGTTTTACGTATCCGCCGGCGGGGACAGAACAGGAACCAACAACACAAAGTGTATGGGAAACCCTGTCCAGAAAGGGGAAAAGCGCTTTCCACTCTCACATAACGATATATATATATATATATATGTATGTATATAGTCGGGTATATACAGTATACATGCAGACACAAACAAGGCCGAGACTCTTGAAATTGTTGCCGGCGGATGCAATAAGTTGGTGATAAGGTGTTCATTCCCCTGGGGCCGCCGGGGAAAACCTTTTGCAAACTTGTCAAAAATCAGGCAACACTCGGTGGGGATGCAAAAAAAAAAAATATAAACGAAACGAAACGAAACGAAACGTGTTTTCCCAGTCTCCTGCTCTCTCTGGCTCTTACTTGCCGGCAGTGAAAACAATGCCAATGTCGTTGTTAACCTTTTTTTTTTGGGGGGGGACTGAGGATTCAGGATCCTGGATTCTGGATTCGCCTTTTGGCTGCCAAACACCCCCAGTCCACCGCCCATTAAGCCCCCGCCCTGCCCTGGACTATGACGCAAACAATGATATTTACATTTTTTATCTTCCAACCCCCAACCCAAACTTTTATACACATTTCCCTCTGAAATTGGAAACAGGCCGAAGGGCTCTCGGCATCTCGGCACGTTTTTGGGGGCATTTTGTGAGGAGGACTCGGCCTCATATCAAAGCGATCATGGATTTATGGCCTTAATAATAGACGAAAGGCGGAAGGGACCTTAACTGGCGAAGGGAAGCTGCCTAAATTGGACGGAGTGGAGTGGAGAACGAGCGAAGCACGCAAGTGGACAAGTAATTAGGAAAAGGATTTTCCTGCGCATTTTTTTTTTTTGTCGGGAAATGAGCAATTTTTCCTGCAGACATAAAATACGTGATGGAGCGACAGCTTTAAGTGAGGGGGAAATACTTGGGAAAAGTTGCTATCACAGATCTTAGTTGTTTTTAATTTGCGTCAACTCGTTGTCCTCCAAATGGCGCATTTATTAGAGTGCAAAGACCCATGTGACTCCCCTCCAAACGACCCCCGGGCTTGACAGTTTATCAAAACTCCCAAAATAACAAAAAGTCACCAGCAGCAGCAGCAGCTGAATGAATTCCAAAAAAGGAGCAGCTGCCGCAAAGGGGTGCAAATATGCGGGAGGATTGCCAGACACCGCTTGCTCATTAAAATAAAATTTTTGCACAAATATTAAATAGCCGAAAAGTGTTCCGGGGGCGCAATATGCGTTTGTGTATGTAAAATCCCTGTGTCCCTGGCAATCCTCAATCTGCCACTGACATTGAGTGGTTAAGTGGTGCGAGGGATAAGTGGAAGTTCATTTTTCTGAGATAACTCTCTGGTGGCGGCGCACAGAAAGTGTCAAAAACGCTTAATAAACGTCAATGTCAGGCGATTTCAAGTCAGCGGCGAAATGCAAAATTTTTCAAACAAAACACACTCCTGTCAGGCGGTTCCTGATGATGATGATGATGAGGGGCCGGGGGAGCGTTAGCTGTCAGGAGCTGAGAACAGAGTTTGAGGATTTTTAGGGGGGGGATTGGAAACCAAAGCGCAATTGAATTCGCAGAGTCAGTAGAATGGAGACAGGAGCTGGGAGCCAGGACGACGCCAAGGACATCCAGGACACAAACACACACACACACACATCTGGATGCCAATCCCTCAATTCCGGCTCTCGGTTTCACACACTTTCATTCCATTTCACTTCCATCCATTCCGTTTGGTTCGTTTCGTCTCATTCAGCCGCCGTTCATTCGCTTGACAAATGGAGTGTCATAAATGCAGCCCTTAAGGGCAGTCGTCCGATCCCCTCCCCCCAAAAGCATCGCCCCATCTCCTTTATGCTAAACGACACGTAGACAGGCAGCCCCATGCCACGACCCGTCATCCTGAGTCCCGAGTCCTGAGTCCTCTCTCTCACCCACACAAAGCAGGCCGAAGAGCTAAAAATGCACAAGGGGATTGGGAATTTATTTGAATTTGCTTTTAGTTTTTCGGGTCCGTCTGTCTGTCTGTGTGTGTGAGACACATTCAACAGATTTCGATGGCAGCCGTTACGGATCGCATTTAAAAAGTGGTTTCAATGTTCAAACCCAACGAGATTGTCACTCGAAACGGATGGATTGGGTGATGAACGCGAAGAGCACCCTGTTGGGAAATTAAGAACTTTGGTAAAGAAACCTTGGATGTCCTTAATTTTTTAACTAAAATATATGCTGTTAATCCACACTTTTAATATGATTAGTTTCATGTGTAATTTTTGCCCAAGTATTTTTAGTTTAACTCGCCACATCCCTTAATGCCATGCAAAAGCCACCCCTTAGCCATTATCCTTGCTGCGTGGCAAAAGGACAGCCACAAGCACTGACAAAAAGTGACAGGCGTCAGCTTAACAATATGACAAATACAATTTTTCGTCTTTGTAATTTCATTTTACTATAAAAACGCATTATTGTATAATGCGTTGGGCTATGCCTTTGCAGCCCCGCCCCTCAGAAGCAGCAGTGCCATCATTCGCATCCGCATCCGCTTTGCATCCGCATCTGCAGACGAGTGGGCGTGGCCAGCGGCTGAGAGCCAACAGCGTTTGGGCGGCACACTCTCGGACAATTGAAAGCGATATATAAAAAAATGGTCACTTCCCACTGCTCCTCTTTGTTTCTCCTCATAATTCTCTGTCTGTTTTTTTTTTATAAATTCTTTTTTGTGGTATTTGTCAACAAGGGGTGGTTAGGGATTTAAGGGAATGAAAATGGGAGCCCACCCAGTGGTGGAGTGTCTGGCTGAACGCCCTAGAGTTAATTTTGAGTGACGTGCAAAGTTTGTTAATTGAATTTGCCTTTTTGATATGTATGTCACATTGATGATGACGCCGCAGTACAGTGGGGACTAGCTAAGTGGGTTGTGTACATGACATTAATTGAGCGCACTAGTTAAAAGGGTTGCCCTGCCTGCATCCCTTATCCCCTGCCGGTTGCGTCAGCACCGTCTCTCTATATTATGGACAGCCCTGTTACAAGCTGCCAGAGTTTCGAGAAATTGTTTAATGCAAATGGGCAAATCAAGTTCCCCCTCGGGGCCAAGCAGCTGAGATTGCCGCAGAGAGTGCTAAAAAACAATGGGGGAGAGAGCGCCCTGCCCGAGTCCGGGCCCCAGAAGTGGAAAATTAAACAAGCGTTGACTTTCGAAATTAAAGAATCCCTTTGATGAGTGCCGTTGTCCAATTAGGGGTTAGAACAACAATGAAATTATCTTGCCTTTTTCGCCCATTAAATGCAACATTTTGGATATTATGCCAATAACTTTATTAGAGCTTAACTGGCTGGGTTATGCTTGGTTATAATTGGGAATATACAAGTTAAGAGAGGTGCCACGGAAATTGCTTTCGTTTCGTAATTCAAAAATATACTATAAAGATTTCAGATCTTGACATTTTAAGCATCATTTTAGAGACTTATCTAAGGGATTTTAAAGCCCTAGTTAAATCTTTGGCTTCCGCTATACTAATAACATTTTTGTAGCTTGGTTTTAAAGTTCATTCTAAAGGGTTTCCAATTATCAAAAGATTTCTAATCGATTTAAATTCTTCATCAATAAAATCTAGCTTTAAAATAATGTTTTTCTATGATTTACGAGTTTAATTAACCATTCTACTTACTCGTTCACAAAATCATAGCTCAGTTAGTTGTAGGTTTATCCACTGTTCACTTCAATTAATCCGGATGTCGGGTTTTTTTTTTTTTGTGTGCCCCGTGTTCCACTTTGATTTTGATTGTGTGCAACTGCATTTCCATCCGCCACGTTCCATTCGCCGCCGCCATCTCCCCCCTCGACCCAGAATGTTTTTAATCATTTTAATATGCCACTTTTTGTGTGCGGCTGTCCAGCGCTGCTTAATGCATCAATGGATTTAACAGTTATCAACGGAATGTCGCTGAAATATCGGGTATGGGACTGACAAATGGCACAAGGACTAATTTATATATATATATGGCACACACAGCCTTAGTGCCGGGCAATAATCTGTGAACGTTTTAATGTAATGCAACCATTGAAGAACATTTAACTCGTTCAATTGCTGTCATTCACTTTGCGCTGGGATACGAATTGCCACAGCGACCGGACAAGACAAAGTGATTGATATTTAATCTAAAATAAAAGCCAAAAGTCCGTTGGGCAATTTCAATTTTAATAAAATGCCTTTTATCTGCATGAATGGAGAGGCGGCGGGCATAGATTGAAATGGCCTGGGTCTGGGTGGGGCTTGGGTCGCCGGAGGGTTGATGGTTGTTGATTGGCTGGGCTTGAATGGGGTATTCTCTCGCCCGAAACTATGCAATGTTTACAATCGCAGATCGAAGGAGGAGAAGGTGGCAGGGAGCCAGCCAAGTTGCATTGCATTGCACAATTTGTTGCTGTTTGATTTCATAAAATATTAACTGGCAATTTGCAGAGTCTGCATATATATATATATATATGCTGCTTATGCAGAAAGCCGGCCAAAGTCTAGGGTTAGGCAAACACACGCAGCTCTCGAAGATGAGTCCTGACAGCCGAACGGACAGAGAATGGCTCTAAAGCAAACTGCAGGCGATTTAATTTGCCCAAGTCGAGTCCTGGCAATGGAGAGCACTCACTCTGGCTGTGAAGGATACAAGCTCCTTCGGTTTTTGGCTGGGACTTCAATCCAATACCAGGCACTCAGTGGGCTCCCCAACACTCCTGCCTGCCTGCCTGCCTGCCTGCCGCTTGAATCCACTTTAACTATATTAATTGATATACTTGCTCGCAGCGGTAATTTAAGCCAACTGAAGTCGCCTGCCAATGCCAATATCATCAGTAAGGTGCCCCGCCTCCACTTCCTGCGCAAGGATGTAGCTCATCATGAGAAGGGACAGAGAGTGGGGGAGACATGGGACTGGAATTGGTTGGGCTGGATTTAGTCCTGGGTTCGGTGGAGCGCGGGGATTTTGTGTGTCTTGATGACTTTGCCCCGAGGCGCGCTCTCTTTTTGGCCAAGTACCGCACACACACACACAGAGCAGCAGACTTTGTGCACTCCTGCAGGCAAATAGGCAGGCAACACAGCGTATACGTAATCAAATGTACATAAGGCATCAAACGACGGCGACGCCATCAATTCCTAAGCCAAAAACAAGAGCGGGAAATGCTGGGGTCGTAGGTCGGAGCTGGGAGCTCCTTCGACATATATAGTACATCAAGTGCAGGCTGGCAGGAAGGATGGCAGGCAAGGAAGCTGAGCAGGAAAGGAAGGACAAGCAGTGCACAGGAAAACAATTTACAATGCCACCAACTTAACAGGATGCTGGAGTAGGGAGTAGGGAGTGTGGGTGGTGCATACAATTTTGGCACTGGCAAATGGCAATAGATAGCTAAGACAGTTGCCAGCAGGAAGGGGCGTGTCAGCGAGGTGAGCTTGAGTAGTTCTCGAAAATGACAAAAGATAAGGCAATACCTGAGTACTTCAAAACAATTGAGGAGAATGCTTGGGAAATATAATAAGCATATTCCAGACATAAAATCTTACAACCAATTCCTGTGGCAACCCAAGTCTTGCCTTTGTTTTTCCATCCATCGCTAGCCACTCCCCAGAGCTCGCTCCATCTAAATCATGGGAACCTGTCGGAAACTGCAAACCTTCATCACTGAACTTTGCTGGCAACTCTCCGCCCGGGCACATATTAGTACGACTCTGGATATATACCGATAGGAGAGCTAACATTTTGATATTTGTGTGATATGTGTGGCGGGGGTAGAGTGGGAGTAGTAGAACCAACCCTTTCGCTGTTCGCCCTGCTCTCCGGACCAAATCTGTACACGATGCCCGGCATTAGTGGAGTGTAGTGGAGTGTGGTGGAGTGGAGTGGAGTCTAGTGTAGTGTAGCGGAGTGTAGTGGGCCTGGCAATAAGTTTAATGTGTGCTCCGAGCATATTTTAAGACCTTTGCCGTTGCCTCTGCCTCTGCTCCTGCTCCTGCTCCTGCCTTGGCCAGCTGTCAGCTCGTCTCAGTTCAGCTGACTTGAGTCTGAGTCCTGATGATGGTTACCTACCCCCCCAATGTACGAGTATGTACTTCACTGAACTGTCCCAGCTGACGTTGAATTATCATAAATTGCCGAAGTTTGTTTTTGGCATAACAAAACTTTGGAGGAGGAGAGGGGAGTGTGAAAAGTTTCCATCAGGCGAAAATCAGGACAATTAGGCTTGTGAAAAGGGGTTTTTCAGCGAATGCAGTGACACTGAGTGGTAGGGCTTTGCATAAGTTGGAACCCCTTGTCCTTGTCCTGCCCTTCCCTGCCCTGTGCCCTGCTCCTGCCAACATCCTTGCTGCATAATCCTATTAAATTCACGTTGCGGCCTGGAAAAGCAAAGTAAACCAACTGGCAAGGGGGAAAAGCTCAAAAGGTGCTTAATTTGTGCGCTGCTTTTATTGATTTCCCCCCGCCCACCACCGCCGCGCACACACATACACATATTAGGAGGAGCCGGGGCTCCGGCTAAAAGGCATTAAAGTCTTGACAAGGCTATTAAATGCTTAAGAGGCAGCGACGTTAATGACAACATCGCAAAAAGGCCAAACCAGGGCAAGGAGCTGTCTGCTCGAGCAGAAGTAGTCCTCCTGAAGCTGACGCTCGGGCTAAAGCTGACTCTGAGGCTGAAGCAGAAGCAGAAGCAGAAGCAGACTCGCCAGGCGTCGAGCGCAGCGCAAGGATTACAATTTACGAGTCCTGCGAACCATGAAGGTGTGATAAAATTTCAGCAATTAAAAAAACGTGTGCGTTGACAACGGCAACGAGAACGGGATCTCCGGCTGAGGGAAATGGGGGAATTGGGGAATGGGAAATGGCGAGGCGGCGGAGCTGCGGAGGAGGTCCTGCCGGGGCAGGTGAGTGGGCGACAGCAGGACGCAGCGTCAAGGACCCGCGACAAGTACAACAAGAGAGCCGAGTCAACGTGGCATGCAACTTAAAAAGCAAGTGGCAGCCACGGCAACCATTTAGAGCAGTTCCCCGGGGAATACCCTACGGGAGGTGTTTGGAAATATGCCAGGAAGATATATTATTCTATTATTTAAACAATGGTCAAATTTTACTAATTGATTGAAGATGTTTTAAGAACAAAAGAAACATTTTAGACAACAAAAGAATGTGAGATAATTGAAAGGAGATGTTACTTGCTTATTTTCTGTTATTTTAAACAAAAAACAAGGTTTAAAAACAATTCTTAATTAAAGTTTATTTACCCAAAGTTGTTGTCCTTTCTTTTTAAAACGAAATCCTTAGCATACTTTTGAGCTTATCACAAACTCGATGGGAAAGCTAATGTACCGCAATTAACGGCTAGAGTTTCCTTCCAGGCGACATTTCTGCTTCTTCTTTGCAATTCACGCACACAGACACACACACACACAGGCACACCTATATAAAAAAAAGTTGTGAGCAGTTTAAACGTCGTTGGCATTTGAGAGCAGCTCCAAGAATATTGCAAATTTATGCGCCTTCCCTTTTTGCATAATTACCCCCCAACGACCCCGGGGCTGGTCCCCCCTCCCCTTCCGGCTGCCCCTCTTTTTAGCCACGCCCACGCACACGCAGATTTTGATAACGTCGCTTCGTGTTCGTTCCTGTTCGTTCCATGTTGGTGCTTGCAACATTGCAGCGCGTATTTTTAATTTCCGTCAGTTCTCGCACTGTCTCTTTCTCCTCTGCCGCTTCTGTCTCTCTTTTTTCTAGATAAGCGGGAAACATGTCAAGGTGGGTGGGTGTATGTGTGTGCGTTGATAATGTGAAATTAAAAGGGAAACTGTGCAAAACAGGCGCAAACGGGAAACGGGAACTGTGCGCCTGCGATCTTGAATTATGCGTTTCCAGATTATGAAGCCTCCTCTCTACCTAAAAATAAAAAAAAAACAGGCGGGAAAGCGGGACAATTATCTCCGCCATAGATGGAAAATATTTCTACAAATTTCCAACCAAAATTTATGTTAAATGTTTCGCCACAGAAACAAAGAGAGCCAGAGCGAGACAGCGAAGGAGGAAAAAACTTTTAATTAGCTAACTAAAATGGCAAATGGCGCAGAGAGAGAGAGAGAGAGACAGAGAGAGAGAGAGAGCGTGGAGCCTGAGATATGATTAATGAAATGCCGGCATGTAATTCTGTCCGTCGGTCGGCAACAACACGCAGATGATATAAATTGGCCCAAATTAATTGCAACAGCCTCAGGTGTGTGTGTGCGTGTGTGCGAGTGGGGAAATTCGTTGTAATTAGATGATGGAAAACGCTCATTTTGCTATCCCCAACGAGAGATGTGATGCGGCGAGGTGAGTGAGGTGTTGGCAGGAGCAGGAGCTGAAGCTGGGGCTGGAAAAGGACAGATGGATAACTTTTTTCTATGCGCCATAATCTGTCAGCCGGAAAACACAGCTTGGGAAAGTGCACATCCCGTTAAGTGTGATAAAAGATGGAGCATTAGCGCAGATAAATCAAATGTTCAGGTGGCGGAGGGTATAAAGATATAGAAATGTGTATATAAACAGAGAGAGAGTGAACACGGAAAACTGACCATCAGCTGCGCGTTTTCTTTGCAAATGATGGAGGGCATCATTTCCTAGATGAATAGAGCGAAATTATCAAATGGAAAAAGGAGATCAAATGGATTTTCTCACAGATATCAAATGTATTTTTCACACAAATTAATTTGAGAAACATTTCAGAGACTATTGTGCTTAAAGAGAGGTATTTATATAGTGGATTTAAAGGAAGGAGTGTAGTTCATCAGGTAAATAAAGAAGGTTAAGAAGAGAGCCATATTTTACAAATAAATAAAAAGATCTTACACAATTTAGGGTATATATTTATTAAATTTAAAACAAGTTTCCTTAGAATATACTCTCACAATAAAATAGCTCCTTATTTAAATGAAATTCGATCAAAGTGAAACCCAGACTCAGTCTGTAAATATTTTAGCAGAAACAAAGCAAAAGTGAGTTTTCGAAAAAGCTTTCTGCACCCCGTCTAGTTCCATATATAAAATAATGAAATCAATAAAATGTTTTGAAATATCTTCCTCGAAGACAACTCCACTCCCACCCCCTGAATTCCATCAGCTTCAATTACGAAAGGAGCACAAGGAGACGGAGGCCATCTCCCAGCCCTTGCCACTTCACTTTTGACTTTGGCAACATCATCAAAATTTTTGCCAAACAACAAAAAGATGAAGAGGGGCCGGAAAGCTGGGAAGGCCGGGCAGGGAGGCGGTGGCAGAGGACTCTGACAGGCATAACGCCCATTTGCAGTCAACTGCCAATATGAAAAGCCGAATCCTTTTACCCGGGCACCTATCCAGGACCCACAGCCCAGGAGCCGGCACGGCACTCAGCCACAACACAAGCTGAGAGAACATTTCCCAAATATTGAGCAGGCGGCAGACAGGGGTCATGTTGTTATATGTATAAGAATTTACATACACCCACGGATATCTGGGATATCTGGCTTCTGTGTTCGACGGCTCCCTGGCCAACATGTGCCCAAGCAAGACGAGAGGAGGCAGGAGCTGAATGGGGGGATATTTTTGTATTTTTAAACCGAAAAAGGGTTTGCTCCTACGCTCCATACTTGGCCTGGCCTGGGCCGAACTACTTATGCAACTTTAAACTTGGCAACTCTGTCAAAACACTTGGAAAGGCCAAAAGTGCAGGGGGGGGGGCTCGGTGCAAAATTTAAATTGTTTTACGGAAAAACTGCCAGGAAAATAAGAGCAGCAGCAGCAGCAGCAGCAGCACTTGAGAGCTGCTCACACGCTGGGAAAGCTGAGTCCTTGCAGGGGGTCGGGGTCAGCAATAACAACTGGTGGAAACTTCCTTGTTTAATGACATGAAAATATGTTCGAATTCGCACACAAACCGAGAACGAAAACGAATCGAAACTGAGCCGAGAGAATCGCCTCAAAGTAGCGAGAAAACACTGAGTAAATTAAGCATTTTTCCCCGCCTTTTTCTCGCCATTTTCCCCATTCATTAATCCGCGTTCGCTTTCGCTGCATTTAATTACAGGATCGACACGTCACACGGAATGGAGACCCCGAGCCAGTGGTGGATCCTTCGCAGGATTATATGCTGATGCTGGGCTACGAGAATGCCACGCACACGGTGCTCCGTTTCCGCCGGAAGCTGGACACATGCGACGCCAGCCACGACATTGCCATAACGGTGAGTCCCTATAGTTCTTCTTAAATAGATATACGGCCCGAAGTTTGCGCCAACTCCAAGTGAAATTTATGCCCTCGAGAAGTCGAGGCTGCTGCCTGCCTGGCTCATAGTTTATGTTAATAAAAGTTTCGCCTCCGCAGAACTGCGATGAAATAAGCTGCTGCCATCAAAGTACTCAAGTGATTTCCACTTTTCTCTTAGAGAGCCAGGCCCTTCTTTGGCACTGCGAGAAAATGGAATTAAGTTTGGGATATTAGCTTAGTTCAAGGGGAAAATAACGAGCAGTAATCGTTTTCTGAATAGTAACCTGCTTTCAGGCTTTGTTTTAAAGAATTTCTCGCACTTCTTACCTTTAAAAACATCTTGGCAGCAATAGCATCTCTAGTAATCCTCAAATTTCAGAGTAGTACTACACTTTCCTCTCTGTGCAGCCTTTTCAGCTGTTCAATAAACTTAAACAAATATAAACACAGAATTTTGTGACATGCCAAGCATACGGAATCAGCCCCCAAGCTGTACTCACTCCCAAATGGAAACAACAAGAACCAAAAGATTAAGAAATCCGGCTTAGGGGTTGCATCCTCGACTGCTGACTCTTATAAACTGCACTCTCCTGGGCCATTTCATATACTATATCCAATATCGGTTAATATCGACTGAACAATTAGCCGGCAAATCTCTTCATCGTCTGCCACCGCTAAGCACTCTATCAAAGCCGCAGACACTAACAGAAATAAGGGAAAGACGAGGCGAACAAGTCATAGTGATAAAAGTTTTATCACGTATAACTTAAGCGTAAATCTTAAAGAAAACTTTCTGGTTAACTTAAGTAAACAAAGCGCGTGGTGCTGCCACATACACAAATACATTTCCGGGGGATGGTGAGAACGGCAAAGGACACATATGCCAGACATGGCGACAAGGACTGGAGAGGACCCCAAGCTGAACCACAAAGCATATATATATATATACACATATTGAGATATAGTGTGCCGCCGCCTGAAGTTTGACTAACCCGAAAAAGGGCGAGTGGCATGGGGACAAAAATGTTATGCAGAGTCGCGTGTGTTTGTTCGTAGACACATTTGGTTATTGCTTTATCTAAACGCTCCGAAATGCCACCCTCCCTCCACCCTCCAGGCTCCAAGTATAAAGGAGATCCGAGATCCCAGCCATTTCCCCAACATTTTATTTGTCTAGCGTATTAATTGGATTTTGTCGCGTCATCAGCGACACTGCAAGGATGAGGGGCACGTCGAGGCCGGACCCCTCGCAGAAAAATCTCTCTTTCTCTTGTCCAAATCGCCCGAGACAAATTAGTTTGCAATAAGCCAGTACTTAATGTTGCCTTAGCTGGTTCCAGCAGCAGCAGCAGTTGTTGGTTGGTTGGGCAATTTTCGAGCACAATGCAAAGTTTTAATGAATTTCTGTTTTAGCTGACCCCGCTTCGCAGTTGGTTTAAGTTTGCCGCTACAATTTACTCTAAAGCTTTCGCAGGGAGCTGCAGAAGGGAGCAGTAGTTCGGGGCAGCTCAGTTTGGTTACTATTTGTAAAATGTAAATACCCTAGGACCACGAAGGGTAGCTTGTCTTGAGAGCCACCAGTAGAGGATCCTTGTTATTACAAAGAATAAACGTTCTTAATTTGGAGAAATAGTTTAAGAATGATCCTGTGATTTCTTTGGAATTCAGATGTGTCTTTAAGCCCTCATATTTAATCATATTCTATATTTATTTATATTTAATCATATTCTTTCTTTAATTTATACTAACAAGAGGCCTCGTTACGCATCTTAGACTTTCTAAGGTAGTTGTTAAAATCTTAAGTGTCTAACTGGGTATCCTAGTTATCCCTATCCCTGCTATTCCAAGCTCTCTTGTATGATTTTCCTCCTTCTCCTTCTCTCATAAGAAGTTTTCCCCATTTTGGCTTTGCTTTTGTGCTTCCCCTTAACTTCTTTACCGATTTCCGCTTTTGCACAATTTTCTGGGCAAGGTATTTTGCATCTTTTGCCCGTTCGCGCGTTGAATATTCGCCCTCTGACCATTTTTTTTCCCCTATTTTTTTTACCAACTTTTTTTTTTGCCAACTCCCCCGCTGTCCCATGAATAAAAAGTAAACTACAACTTGCAGTTTTTTGCATTAAGTGCACTGGAGAGTGTAGGAAGTGGGGGAGTGGAAAAGTAGAAGCAACCATTTGGCAAATTAAGCGCTGTTTGTTGTGCATCCAGGGAGTGAGGGCTGAGGGGCTGGCGAAAATTAATAATGTATTGTGTGCAGAGCCATTTGCAAGGTTTGAGTTTGGTTTGTGTCCAGAACTTTGGGGTCAGCGTGCGGGGCACGATTTGCCATGCACTTAAAAATTTATTAATTGTTTGCGTTTCTCCAGGCAGCTGCCTGCATCGCTTTCCGCTTTCCACTTTCCAGTTTCCACTTTCCTGGCGCGCTTAATGAGCGGCAATTGTGAAAGTGGTGGGTGGCCCTTCTGGGGATTCCCAAAACTTGAAGCCTTCTAATCTAATCTAGAGCCACGGCCATCAGCATCATCACACATTATTCTGTCGATTTTGTGCCACTTCAGGGCGCACTGAAGCCCGCCATATGGATTTATCAGTCTAAGCCGCTCAAGTGGCATAATCATCTCAGCCCAGGCCCAGGCTCAGGCCCTGCCAGATCTGACTCTGACCCATTTTCCTACCGAAATGAACCCAGCCAGCGAGCACGGGGGAGAGAGAGACCCGAATCCTGCATTTTTAATACACCAAAATGAAATTTCCAGCTGTTTAAGCGCATAATAAAAAATCCTATTTTAAATAACTTGCAACGATTTCTGGAATTTCGTTCTGCTACCCAGCGAAAGGTCATAAAAAAAAGTGAAATAAATAAAAAATGGTACAAGGGTGCCTGGGCTCGGGCTCGGTCTTGGTTTCGGTCTCGGTCTCGGAGGCGGAGTCAATCAGCTGCTCAACCTTTCAAGTTGCCAATGTTCAATTAAGCGTGTACAATAAATTCCCTGGCCGTGGGCAGCCACCCCTATCTGTATTAGGGGAATATCGCCGGATACTCGCAGGGCGAAGCATATGGACATGTGTGGAGTTCAAAGTTTGTGTCTCGACCAATTTTCCTATAAATATAAATAAAAATGTTTATTTATATAATTAATTGTATCAGTCGTAGGAAATTGGCCATGCGAGCAACCCCTTTCGCTGACTTTGCTCTGCGCTCTTCGCTTATATTTTTGGCTGCGTAAATAAATAAAATGGGGATGGGAAAATCGAGGGAAATGCACGCACGGTCAGTGGGGGGAAAAACCGCAAAAACGTCAACCACAATACAAAAATTACGGCCACTAAAAACCGCCAACGACAACGGCGCCAGTTGAAAAATATCAATCGATGTGGGTTCATTTCTGTGTAATGAACATTAATGAAGCGCAAAGAGCGTGACTAATAACGAAATTACCAATTGGCCAAAAAGAGTCAAGAGACCGCAGCTGACGTCACTCGGCTTGGGTCAAACTTTTCGGAGGAAACTCTATGAGAAATGGGAAAGCACAGAAAAAGTGTCCGAATTTATAGATCAAGAAAGAGAAAAAGAACAGGGAGGTGGAATAATAAAAGTACGCATAATCCATAAAATGCCATTAAGTGCGTCATTTCAATTTGATTTGAGAGCTCTGATTTTTATTTTTCCCTCATTTTTTTTTATGTAAAGCATAGTACTCACTTCGAAAAATAGCGTTTCAAAGCAGTGAGAGAGAGTGAGAGGCAAATAGTTTAAAACGGCTGTTCGTGAGCGCCGTCTTGAAGCGGAGTACTCAGTTTAAGGAAGGAGGGATATTGTAAAGTTTCCCTTTTGGTGCTGGTCATTGAAATATTTTTAATGATTTCCCCCACGTTATCCCTACAAACTTTTGGCACTTAAAGGCGAAATGCGAACGACAACTGACAAATGCTGAATTATGGCTTCGAGTAATCACAAAAGGATTAGAGAGGGAGATAAATTTGGCATGCACAGATTGAGATACATTTATCACTCAATATTCCAGCCAGTTGCCTTAATTATTCCACCCACACACACAGTTCTTTTCCCTTCTTCTCTCGATAATGAATGGTTTCAATTTATTTGAGCCAACAATAGACACTGGTACGCGTTTTTGTCGTGGCTTTAATTAAATTTTCCCGAACTCCAACTCGAACCGGCTTAATTGCCCAACGCCCACTGCCAATCATTAAAATCTTTATGGTCCGGCCTCTCCCTGCTAATAAAAAGCCACCGATTTGACGAGCTACACAGAATTGTCATTAAGGAGCCGCCATTTCCATTTCCATTGCAGAAACTTTTAGGGTCCTTTTATTGTGAGGAACAAGCGGTAGGAGAGCATCTCCTCTCGTTTTGATTTATGCAAAATAATTGAGTAATTACAAATTTTAATTTGCCATTGACTTTCATGTTGCGTTATTATTATTATTATTATTATTGCTATTATTATTTGCGTAGGCCGAGCGAACTAACAAACAAACAAACAAACCAACGGCAAGAAAAACAAAAAGAAACTCATTTGAAATGCAAATTTTCTCTAAACTGGGCAAATTATAATTTCAGCAACAACATTCCGCGCCTAAAGTGACAATTAACACTAATTGTCATTATAATAATTTCATATTGTTTTTTCGCTCTTAGTTTCATGATTATCATTTTTTGTTATTCTTTGTTTCGAGGTAATTGTTTAAGCTTGCCACGGCATTTTCCTGTCCGCGGCAATTTAAAATGCAAAAACCCAGAGTGAGGAAAAAAATGTAAAAACTTTGGCGTGTGAAGTTCAGTTGAGACGAGTTCGAAGAGCCGGGTGAAAATATTGTTTTTAATATAATTTATGTGCCCGGGGCCGGGGCCGGAGCTGGAGTAGTTCTGTAATGGAATTATGCCCCAGTTCTCCCCTGCCTCAGTCCTCCGCACATGGCGCTACAATTTTTGCTATGTGTTTATTATTTTAACACGAAACTTGCACTCGAGCTGGAGGAGACGGGCTAGATGGAGTTTTCCCCACTTGTAAACAGTAATTTTTGCCCATTAATGGCGGGTCCCTGCATACACACATGTGTATGTAATGTTATTGTTGTTTTCCCCCCACCCCCCTCCATCAGCAAAGGGCAAAAACAAAAAGGCAACAAGTCAAGTCGACAGTAATTTTCAACACTTACCAGCAGCGGGCTAAGGACCCCAGGACCCTCAGACCCTCAGACCACCAGAGCACCCAATGGCCATTGCAATTTTTACATCAAAGGAGGAAATTCTTCGAAACGATTTCAACTTTAGATGGGGAAAGTCCCTGGAAAAGCCGGCGATTCCAGCAGCGAAAGCGTTTGCCGGAACAGACATTCGTCGGCATTTTCCCCTTCCTGGCGTTGACTTTTGTGCAAAATCGGGCCATAAACATGAACACCATCGCCCCAGACACCATCCCTCTGCCAGTAACGGGCCACATATGTGTGCAGTTTGTCACGACATAAGCCCCGAGCTGCTCCAAGGGGGCCAAGGATCCAAGTAACCAAGGAGTGCAACTATGGATTCGCGTCACAGCAGAACGCAAAAACCAAAACCAAAGCACTGACTTTTATAATGAATTATTAGTGGAGTGGTTGCTTGTGTGGTGTTTGCGGGTCTTGCGGTTACAGCTCGGCACTTAAAAATTTAATAGGGCCGCCGCCACACGTCCCCCCCCCGAAAAAGGCAACGGAAACCAAGCCAACCTCCGCCCCGAAAAAGTATGCAACGAAATTTAAATTGATTTAAGTTTTTAGCTCGGTTTCGTTTTTTCGGTAATTTTTTGTGTGTGTTGAGCGAAGTGGAAAGCCTTTGGCACTTTGTTAGTGCCAAAGTCACAGGGGCAGAAATGCCAGCTAAAAGCCAAGTTAAGTGCACAAGGTGGTCAGCAGCAGCAGCAGCCATTAATGCAGCGGCAAAGTTTGAGTGGTCGCCAAAAATATGATGGAATTAACCTTTGCCAAAAAAAACACTGGCCAAAAGGGCAAAACGAACCGAAACCATCCATTAATGCTTCCCGCTCATTACGGCTCGCAATGTTTTTGCCATTTTTTGCTGCGAACCGTTTTATGTTGATTGCTTTGAAGCGCACAATGGAGTCCGAAAAAGCGAAAAAACGGAAAATAAAAACCAGTCATAACGCAGCCGAGTGGCATGCAATGGGCACAGTGGAAACCCCGGCTGAAAGCCTCTTTTGCAACACAAACACTCTCATCTAACCTAGACCACTTTACGTTGGCCGCGCGGCAGCCAAACAAAAATTGCGCATAATTCCGGCTGGGCGAAAAGTTGTTCGAGCTGCGAGTGGAGTTCCCAAAACGGAGTCCTAAACGATCCCCGCCGAAGCCCAACATCCTCATCGTGGCAGTCGACGGCGTCGTATATTTGTCAAGCAAATGGAATAACCGTTGCAATTGCTACAACGTCAAAGCCAAACAAAAATGTTATTTGCCGCTTTGCCCAAAAATCAAGTACACAACCCCCAAACCAGTCCAGTCGCTCAGGCCCAGAAAACCGAGTCCTGCCAGCGGGCAGTGGAGAAGTGGGAGCCGAAATGTGGATTTTGATGGCGGTGGTCCATGAGCAGAGTGGTGCGGCTGCCTCTAGTCGCTTTATTAAAGTTAAAACCCAGCATTGTCCCTTTTTACACATGAGTTTGCGAGTTGACGAGCATCGAATGAGCGGGCGAATCAACGAGCGAATGCCCATTCGCAGGACCCAAGGACTCGGGGCCTGAAAGCCGGCACTGGGGCCGGGGAATGGCAGCCTCCACACTTGTATAAACTGGCAAAGAGATTCGCGCTCGTCCAGATTTGCAGCTGCACCCATCACGAAAAACAATCCAACAACTGTGGTATTCTAGGCAAAATTAAAAACTGGTCAGCTTTGGTTTGGGTTGGGAAATTAAAGTTCGGCAAGGGATATTGGTAAAAAGAACTCTTAGAAAATATATAAAGAAAGCCATGTCGGGTTGAAGGTAGAAGAACTCCAGTAAAGGCAATTCTTTGTTATTACAAAATATATATATTTATAAATATGTGAAATTTACAGTTTTTTAAATTCGTTTTCTGATAACTCTTCCTACTGATCTCCCTTCATTAAATAGAGTATTTTCCAAGCGGTTTTCCGAACGACTTATTCCCAAAATTTCCCTCTTGTTGCATTTTATTTTTTGGGCCGTGATTTTCACGTTTCGCGCTCAGAAGTTTGCATTTTCTGTTCGGTGTGTGTGTGCTGTTTCTGTCCCGGGGATGGGATTTCTGTCGGAGATGGGTCTGGTGATGCACTCCCATCCATTGTGCTGGTGCGGGTGGCAGTGGTGGATGGGCTTCATGTTGATGGTGTTGTGGCACTAGAAGTGCATGTGAAACGTGCACACCAAAAACTGGTGGGGAACAAAAAAAAAGAGAAACCGAAAGCAAGGCAAAAGGCAAACCCAACACACAACGCAATGGGAAACGTTTGTTTTAATGCCCTAAAGCGACAAATATTGAAGGAGAGCAAGGAGAGCGAGTGCGCAGAGCAGGAGAAAGCGGATCCCGGGTCCAGGACTGCAATACTAAACTCCAGTAGAGGATTTAACGGCCAAAGTAATGCACCGACAAACAAAGCAGCCGGCAAAGAGAGAGTTTTCGGCATTTTTTCTATCCAACACATCCAACGAGAACGGGAACGAGAATGGGTTTTCGCCCATTTTGGGCCATTTTTCCGTCCCAATTTTCATGGCGAACGAGGTGAAGTGGGTGACGTTTGGGCGCCATAAATAACGAGCCCAGTTGAGTTGCCTTTCAGCGCAGCAGGATATGGCCAGGAGACGCCCTGTCAAATGCAACAGGGCTGGGCCAAAAACAGGAAGAAAAAAAGGTCATAATAAAGCCAAAGCAGCAAAAAAGGTGGAAATCTGCGCATCCTTGGAGCCAAAGTAATTAAAGTGGCAAACGCTGACAGCCCGAGGGCGCCACCTAAAAAAACCAACATATACATATATATATGGAAACCGCAAACTGGACAGGAGTATGTGGAAAATCATCAACGCCACCCCTCGGCCGCTGAGCTGTGCAAAACCAATTTGTTTATAAAAATATTAGACCACATATTGCGGGAGTGGAGGGCAGGGCAGGACAGGACGACGCAGGATGAGGGTCCGGAGCTGCTCTGCAGGATGCCATAAAGTATGCAATAGTTTGCCTGACCTGTGTAGTTATTTTATTATATTATTTATGGTCAAATGGCGAAGTAAACTTGCATTTTTTCGCCCCGCTTTTTCCGCTTTTCATTTGGTAAACTCTCCCCGAACAAACTCGGTTAGTAAATTCATTTTAAGCCAAGGGGGAATGCCCCGATCCCGCTGTGTGTGTACGGTTGTTGCTTTTTTTTCGCTCATATTCTGATGTAAGCCAAATACCGCGCTAGTGACCAAAGCAACCGCAAAGTCCGAGCAACTAAGACACATCCACAGATACAGACACAGGCACTGACACACACACACACAAAGTAACCGCAAAAAAGTGGTCAGTTGGCCAAAAACTAAACGAAATGTAATAAAGCAACGGATATGCCAGTTTGGCTTGGACCCCACTCCATCTCCGGATCCGGATGGTTACCAATAGCTGAACTGAGAGAGAGAGAGAACTGCAGCAACTACAATAAATGAATATGAATTAGGCAACAGGGGAAGCAGTGAAGTGAGTAGAAAATCGGAGAATCGGAAGGCAAAAAGATACCAAATGGAAAACGGATAAATTCAAATGTGTTGAATAACTCCAGCAGCTGCACATATTAACCAAAGGAAATATGTAAACCTAGATATTGGAATAGTTGAAAGCCACCCAGGAAACAAAAGTATTTCCAACAGTTTCTATTAAATCCCTGAATAGCTCTTGAGTAATTTTCATTAACAAGCCTTCGGCTAATATCTAAATTATTTCTGCTCAAGTTTTCCGCTTGCAAAGCAATTGTTTTTTGCGGCCTCTTCTGGCTTCATTTAAGATATAATTGCAACTTTATTTGACCCATTTGAAGCTGCCAGGTTGTTTACACTTTCGGCTTAATCTTCTTATGGCTGGCAATTCAAGTTGCATTTGCCAAAACCTATGCACATATACTACACTATACTATTGCCAAGGAAGACATATTTGCTGCAATAATTTTGGCCACTCAAAGACGGACGCTTTTGTCCACTCAGCAACATTAATTTTCCTCACAGTTTAAACAACATTTTCATTTACACACATACCTGCAATGAATAGCTATCCTGTGCTCCAAAAGGATAAATGAGTGAACAGGCTGAGGCCAGACAACAGCTGGGAGGGAGCTCTTGGGGGAGAGAAAGCTCATTAGATTTGTTAATTTAAATGCAATTGCCAAAAGCAGTTGCACCTCGAGCTAAATGGCCTTTGCCTTCTTGCCGTAAATAAATCAAATTAATGTCAATTGCACCAAAAACAAATGTCTCCAGATGCGAAGCGACTCAATTTAATGAAACAAAAATCATTAAGCCACTTAGCAGAGATGCAGAGACCTACAGATGTAGAGAGTAACGAAAAACGATTACAGAACTGGGAATACTTTGGCCTGATTCGTCGTACTCCTCCCATGCCTTGTCCCAATCCCAGTCCCACCTGTCTGTGGCCTCCAGCTGTGCCCCGAGATGTCCGTGCCCGAGTCCGAGGCCGAGTCCGGCTCCAATTCAGGTTGCTGTCAACAATGTGCAATGATTTCTCTCCGGTCGAAGGCAATCACAGAGTCTGACACGGCAATTAGAGTGCAACAAAAGGGGTTTGGGCTAGAAATGGGGTGGAGGCGGCTTTGCTGACCACTTCTGCCTATTAGTTATTGAAATCAGCTGTCGGAAAGTTCCGAAATTGCACAAGTCCCAACTGATGATTGGAATGGCATAAATGCCACAACAAGAACGGCAACTGCCACACACTGGAAGAAATCACAGAACTGTCAGGGGAATCTTGGCCATGTCCGAATTGAAATCGAAGTTTCCGATGCCATTTCCCACATGCAAAATTGATATTCAATGGGCTTCGGCGAGTGTAGAATGGCCAAGGCGACCAGATCCCCCAGACAGGCACTCACAGAAAAGGCCGACGTGACCATGGTAACCTGTATCCAAAAAACTGGCTAGGGTGGATCGAAGAGTTAGAAAATAAACGTTGAGAAATATGTTTTTATGGACAACAGTGCGTATGAGTAATATTTCTTAAAAAGACTCCTTTTAGTAAAAGTAGCATTGATATTTATATAGAAAAAAACTCTTTAAAAAATCCCAGAGACTCCTAAGAAAGAGAAAAAGAAATAAAAGTTAAGAAATACATTCAAAGGCCAACACTGCGTATGAGTAATATTACTTAATACCATTTCTAAGACAAGATAACTATGGTATTTAAACTCTAAAAAATATTTAAAAAATCCAAGAAACTCCCAAGACTCACCCTAGTGCACTCACACGTGCACAAACAGACAGACACACACACACACATGTACGAATTTGTAGAAAGGACACGGGTTTCAAGGGAACGGTTGATTTGATTGCCGATTGCGAGGCGAAAGAAGAGCAGAAGCGATGCGCAAGGACCTCGAGTTTTGAGCTCAGCTGCTGCTTCCGAACTGAAAGTTTGCACAATGCAAGTTGGCAACATACCCGCCTCTCAGCCCCTATCTCCCCCGCACTCAAGTGTGAATTCATGTAAATGTATGTGCGAGTCCTGGTGCCGCATTTGTTTGCTCTGTTTATAATTCAATTGTAAATGCATTTCAATTACGTGCACATTAAACAGGGGCAGCCAGCACAGACAAAGTTTTCGGACTCCGACTTGACCACTGGCCCCTGGTCTTGGCCAGGGCCATGGCCATTACCACGGCCACTGCGGCCGGAGTCTGAGCCAGGGACCAGGGACCAGGGACCAGAGACCAGAGGCCAGAGCCAACTTAGCGAGCGGAACACGCTCCGCATTTAAGGACAATTGGCCCATTATGGCAACGCGTTGAAATGGCAAAAGGAAAGTGGGCAAAAAACAATAAAAAGCACGAGAAGCACGAGACTGCATCCAGGATAACAATGCCATTAACAACTACTACAAATGGCTCTTAAAGGTGCAATGTGTGAACGAATGAGAGCAGAGCCGGCATCATGCTGCGGGCACAAAAATGAGAAACAAACTGAAGTGATTTGCAAGTGAAGTTGCTGCCAATAAAGAGAACACTTTTCGCTATTACTTCCAGCCACAATTGAAGGCATTTTTCCGTAGAGAATGATATTAAGGAGCAACATAAAGAGATCTGTTTATTTTGAATTTTAACTGAATGATTTAACAGATTTTTGTTATACTCAGATTAATATATTGTTAGAGTTGTAAAGGGCTTACCATCTTCATTCAAACTATTACTATTTTAAAAGAATTTCTTTAGCCACGTATATTTCTATTTCTCTCTGAAAATTCACCGAAATAAAACCCGTCAAATCCGTTTCGTCTACGCCTGCAGTCTGGCTTAGCGTGGCTTAATTGAATGTGAACTGGGCCAAAAAGTCGCCAGCGACGGCAGGGGGTCCTGAAGCCACCCCCCGATGCGTTGAGAACATTGAAAACCCGCCCAGTCAGAGGTTAAATGACCTTTGGAGTGCACTTAACCAGGCAGGGAGGCAGTCAGGCAGCCAGGCTCAGCCGAGCGTTCCGTTCGAGGCTGTGTGCGAGTCCTGCAACCCTCGCAGGTTTTTTGGGCCGTAACCAAAGCCACTCTAATGAGTCGTCCAAGTCCGAACTCGAGTCCCCCCGCGGCATTCACAATTAGCCTCGAGCCCAGTTCGAGTCCGAGTCCGAGTCCGTGTCCTTCTGGGCCCCTCCTGCGGCAGTCACTAAAGTGTAACCTGTATTCTTGACCACACTCACAGCCCCTCTCCCTCACTCTGTGTCCACAACATCGTCATCGTCATCGTCTTTGGCAATTAAGCCTTGGCCGACCGTTGACCACGGCAAATGACCGCAGCCAGTTTGCTTTCATTAATTTTTGGTTGTAATCCTTGCTGAAGCTTTTCATTTCATTTTAGTTTTCGCCTCGCAGTTGTTGTTCCACAACGGCTACGTTTACGGCAACGACTACGGCTCCGTCTCTTTTCCGGAATCCTCCTCGTCATCCTTGTCGTGCGTGTGCATAGTTCGGTGCACACTTTTTCACACTTGGCTCTGGCACACACATACACATAGTGTGGCTTCCCAGTACCTGGCAAGGGCTTAATGGGTTACCGGCAACAGCAAATCTGCCAAGCCAGTGTTTTGTTACTTTAATCTCAGGTTTTAGCTGGAGGCTATATTAATTTAGAAGGTTTTCATTTGGAAAAAATCGAACTAGGATTTTATTATTGATAAGGATTATATATTCAAGTGTTTCTTTACAATATAAACTACTCTATTTTGAAGAGAAATGGTAAACTTAAACTGGCTGTTACTCCTTTGATTACCCCTTGATTTTGATATCTCATTAAACCCTACTTCCATCGTAATTTCCTTTTGCAAAAAAAAAAGTGTTGAGCAATTAAAAGCTAAATCAGCAACACAAATCGTTAAACAGACCATTTAAGGGAAGTTTTTTCCTAGCTACTCAATAATTACAGTTTCCATTGAACCCCTCTTTAGCTAACCGCCACTTTAACCCCCACTTTATCCTCCCTTTTGACCCCCGCTTTGGCTTTGATCAGTCAGCCATAGGTGGCGCTTTGATGAGCTCTCAGGCCAACCCTATTGTTTCACAGTTTTTGCGCAAATACCAATCGCCCAAACCCTTTCAGAGCTTAAATTAAACAATTTACAGGTCACTCGGGAGTCCGGAGAGAGTAGTCCATAGAAGGCCTCATTTTTTCCATTGTTGCCGTGGAGGCGACCGTTGAGTTTTTTGCCACAGTGGTCATGTTTTTACATCTGGGCCATGTCCAGGCCCAGTCAGCTTCGGTAGCCTCAGCGTTAATGACTTTTGTGCCTGCCTCTGTCTCTGCCTCTGTGCCTCTGTCGCCTGGCCAAATGTTTTAAAACTGGCCAACAGTTTTTGTTGCTGCCGCTGTGCTTCTGCTGTGCTTCGGCTGTTATTGTGGGTTGTTGTTCCTGGCGATTGCCGGGCGGTTAGTGCGCCGCGCTGGCCACCGCCCGCAGTGTTTGCCAGGACAACCAGGACAACCGACTCATTTGTACAGGTTTTTTACACACTCTACACTCCGTCGGTTCGCAGAGCGGGGCGGTGCTAGGCGGGGAAAGGGAATTGTTAATTAAAGTATTGTCTCCTCGTTGGCTGCCTCACTGCCCGGCTGCCTGGCTGGCTGGCAAAATGAACAAGCTGAAACAAGGACCTAGCCTGACCCCCCCAGAGCTGCTCGTCCTGGGCCGTCAATTGTCGAACATGGTACTCTACAGTTCCACTTAACAGCTACAATGGGCACTTTGCCACAATGAATTCAAATGGATGCCCCCGACGTTGGTTTTTTTCTCTCACTGCACCGCACTCGCACACTCACTCTCCCAGAGTGCTACATGTGTTGTTATTGTTGTTTCACACACACATGCTCACGTGGACATGACGTGCACACAATGACAGCTGACTGTTGGCTTCCAAAAGCCCCCAAGGACATAGGCGTCCACAAAGGGGTAGCAGGAGAAGGAGCAGCAGAAGCAGCAGAAGCAGTAGATAGCCAAGGGTCAGAGGTGAGAAGGAGAGGCAGTGGCAGTGGCAATGGCAGAACACCGTGATTCCTTAATGACTGCTTTAATTTTCGGGTTTACCAATTAAAACTACGTGGCAAATGAAAAATACATGCAAGCCCCACTCTATCTCACTCTCTCTTGGGGCAAACCCCCCTAAAAAGCAGAGAGCCAAAAGGGCAAAATGGTCGAGTTTCCCCGAGCTAGACGAATGTTCGGGGTTGCGCCCACTTGAAGTGTAAATTGGTTGCCCAAAGATGCCATTGTGGACTGGAAATTGCACCAGGGCCGGCGGGAGAATGTAATTCGGCTAAATTCAGGCACGGACAGCTGAAGTACAGCGAGTCCTGGTCTTTTGGTCCTGCCACTGAAGTTTGGCAACGCGGCTGGCCCATAAGTGCAGCGGAATTAATTTGTTAAATGGGAATTAAATAAATGAAATGCGGTCACTCCGAGAGAGAGAGAGAGCGAACACAGAAGGCTGGCTGCTGTTTTTTTGGCCACGGAATAGTGAAGTGAAGGAAGGCATCCATCCTGCCTCCCCCCGATCTTCTCGTTCCGGGTGAAGTGCGGCAACGTGCTCCGTGGTGCGCTGCAATTTGCACCATTAACCCACCATCGACAATGGGGCCCCCGACTTCAGCTTCCGACGGCAGCTGACCAAACATCCACCTGGCCGCGCTGCTGCTGCTGCTGCTACTCTGCCCACAGGCAAACATCCTTGCTTCCTTCCTGCCTGCCCTGTTGTTACGAGAACTCCCGTTTTGCTCGCCTTTTTTTCCCTCTGGATGCGTGTGTACTTCATTTAGCAGGCGAATCAGTGAGGCTGGGGGAGCAGCAATCCCAGCCAGACAGTACATCCGTGTACACGTCAGCAAGGACATTATTGCTGCTGTTGCTGGGTTGTTGCAACGCGCCATTATAGCGCCATTTCGAGGACCAGCAGCCTGCACCCCGCACCTTAACCCACCTTGACCCGGGCAGGGCAGACCAACTAATTTTTTACACATTTCTCATTTCACATCTCAACCCGCCATTATCCGCTCTTCCTCTTGCAGAACGACACGATGCGCCTGCTGTACATGTACCACGCCCAGGATCCGCCGCACGGCTCTGTGCGCCCGGGCACCCTTCCGGATCCGGAGCGCGCCTTCCGTCCCTACCGCCCCATGGTCATGATGCAGCGCGCCCAGCTGCCAATGCCCTCGCCCACGCACGACGAGCGCGTGCGAGTCCTGGAGCTGCGCAACGAGGATGTGGAGCTGCCAGCCGGCGACCTGCCGCTCTTCTGGTGCAAGATGTTCAAGCTGGAGGACATCAATCGCAAGCATCACCTGATACGGGTAAGAATCCCATCTGTGATATATATTTGTCAGCTTAAAGAAGTACACAATTTACTTCCTCGAGAGTTGTTAACAGATATAACATTTTGAGTATTTCCTATTTATCCTTAAAGTCTTTAAGGATATCCAGCAGTCGGAATTACCGTCTCGCTCGTCCGTCTTAAACATTTTCGCCCGAGTGCAGGACTAAACGATATTAAATACAATGCATAATTAAGGCCAAGTGCAGTTGCTCAGCGACTCGCGCTCTCTGGCATTCCGCTTTTGTCTGCCAGTAGCTGTCGCTGTCGCTGTAGAGACTTTCCCCGCTTTTCCCACCGCTTTCCCAGCCCAGCTGCATTCTGTCCGCTGTCATTGTCGTTGTCTCTTGGCCTCGGCATAACCAAATTGAAATATTAAAAATTTATCCCCGTCTCGGTGCCTCTCCCATATACCCACCCATACACTTATATGTATATATATCCCCACAATGCACATCTCACTAACCGTTGTCTCTGCTTCATTTTCCTTTCATGGCCGCAGTACGAACCGATTTATGATTCATCGTCCAGCGTGCACTACTTGCAGCACATAACGCTGCACGAGTGCCAGGGAGCCCACGCCGAGCTGGAGGAGATGGCACGCGAACAGGGTCGCCAGTGCCTGGGAGCCAGATCCATACCGCTGGCGTGCAACGCCATCGTCGCCTCCTGGTCGCGCGGCAGCGAGGTAAGCATCCGGCAACGGAATCTGAAACCCCGATACCCCACACACATATACCGTGCACATATATCCCGATACCCCATGGCCCGTTCTCGTCATAACCATAACCATGCAATATTAATTTAACCTTCGCAAATGCTTCCTTTCAACACGAGAAAAGGCGTCACTGAAGCGGTGGCTAAGAGTCTGCTAGAGGGTCCAGTTACCCTATAATCCCGAGATCATTATGAAGCAGACAATCCCTTTATAACAAGGATAATAACTTAAGAGCAGACTTAAAGATTTATGAGCTACATAGAATCCTAAAAGATTCAAGGAATATTCAACTAGAGATGATCCTTAATT
>JAEIIH010032094.1:0-12441 GCA_018904745.1 Drosophila orosa
CCTTCTAAGTAGGACATTTAGCTGATCACCTTGGTGGACATACTTACTCTTATCTAAATTTCAGCTCTTTAAAGTTAATTTCTTGTTATCAGAGTTTGGCCCAAATTCTTTATGAATTTCGGGTATTTTTTGGAGGGGAATTTCATTGAATTAGCTTTCAATAAAAATGACATCCTTTAACTCGTTTTTATAAACATTTTCTCAACAGCAAATAATTCCCTGTAACATTGTGTGTTTTTGCACGCAACCTGATAAATTTTACGCCCAATTAGCGTTTAAAAGGCATGATATGTAACTAAAAATAAATAGTAAAAAAAAATAAAAAAAAGAACAAAAGAAAAGCTCAGCCACAAAGCTGAAACAAAACCAAAACAAATATACATTTAAGCACCGAAAGCTGTTCAGTTTAATTGTTTGTTGTTGCTGGCAACATCCGCACTTGAAATCTAATCAACTGTCGAACGGAGCGTACTTCTATGACCGAAAAGGTAAACAATATAGTTGCCAGATCCGTCAAATAATACTCGACCAGTTAATAATCATATCATGTTCCGACGACGCTACAAATGAATCCATGATGAAGTAGCACCCGCCGGCGATGTGACGCTCTTCATGGGGGATCGTCCATTAAAATGATAAGCGAGGGCTCGTCGCGGTACAGTGGAAAATGCCTAAGAGAACCATATAAATATAAAAAAAGGTTTTTGCCTGTTTAAAATGTTTGAACAACCCAAACTACCTGCTTACATAGAGAACCAGTCTTAAGGTTTCTTTGAAATTCAAGCAGAAGAAGGTATACACAGTCGCTATCTCTAAAACCAACCAGCTCTTTTTCTCTTTAATGTTTGTACAGAGATTCCTCTCCCTGTCCATTTCTGAGTTAATTTGAACTCCAGCTGAGGGTTATTTGAGATATTTTTTTGTATTAATACTCAGTCGTTTGTGAACCTTCAAGAAACTCAGATCAGAGCGAATAAGAACTATTTGTGAATAAGAAGTCAAGTGTAGATAAGTTCTTTTATCAAGCCAGCATAATTGCTGCTAAAAAAGTGCTTGCCTTCAATGAAAATTCATTAGTTCCATTCGCTTTGAAATCAGTCTGTCTGAAGCAGCGACATGGAGCTGACCTATGTTCTCCTCCAAGTGTTGGTCGCACTTTTGGCCATCGCCGGCTACTGCTATTACCGCACATTGACCTACTTCAGGAGTCGAGCAATACCCTATGATCCGCCACATCTGTTGCTGGGAAATATGCGTGGATTCAACAAAGATCGCACTGTCAACCAGATCATTGAGGACCATTACAATCGATTCCTGGACACCAAGGCTCCCTTTGTGGGCTTCTACTTCTTCCTGAAGCCCGTCGCTTTCATCATGGACTTGGATCTGGTCAAGCACATACTAATCAAGGATTTCTCGAACTTCTCCGACCGGGGACTCTTCTACAATGAGAAGGACGATCCCATGTCGGCCCATCTCTTCAACTTGGACGGACCTCAGTGGCGTTTGCTGCGAAGCAAATTATCTTCGATTTTCACATCCGGAAAAATAAAGTTCATGTTTCCCACAGTTGTGTCCGTGGCCAACGAATTAATTTCGTTAATGCATGAGAAGGTGGAACGTGATTCTGTTCTGGAAATCCGCAACCTAATCTCTAGGTTCACAGTGGATGTGATAGGTACCTGCGCCTTTGGCATCCAGTGCAACAGTTTGAGGGATGAGAAGGCTGAGTTCCTGTACTATGGCAATCGGGTTTTAGTGGACAAACGCCATGGTCCTTTGCTGCACGGCTTCAAGTACAGCTATCCGAAGCTGGCCAAAAGACTAGGCTTCATGCTGAGCCCTTCTCATATCCATAAGTTCTACCAAAGGATTGTCTACGAAACTGTGGCAGTGCGGGAAAAGGAGAATATCAGACGCAATGACTTTATGGATCTGCTGATAGATTTGAAGAACAAGAAGGAATTGACTCTGGAGAATGGCGATGTGGTCAAGGGACTCACCATGGACGAGGTGCTGGCCCAAGCCTTTGTGTTCTTTATTGCTGGTTTTGAGACATCCTCCTCCACCATGGGTTACGCCCTGTACGAATTAGCGAAGAATTCTCACATCCAGGACAAGGTCAGGGCCGAAGTGGAGGAGGTCCTGGAAGGACACGATCAGGAGCTCACCTATGAGTGCCTTAACGATCTCAAGTACCTCAACATGGTTGTTGATGGCAAGTTACTTAGCAGGCTTCATAAAGCTCAAGCTAATCTTTTTAATCTTTCCAGAAACCTCTCGGCTTTATCCCATTGCCTCTCACCTGATTCGAAAGGCCCAGAAACGCTATGTGGTTCCAGGACATCCGAACTTTGTCATAGAAGCTGGTCAAATGATCTTCATTCCTTCTGCTGGCATTCACCACGATCCCAACATCTATCCGGATCCATATGAGTTCCGACCCGAGCGTTTCTCTCCAGAGGAATCCGCCAATCGTCCTTCGGTTGCCTGGCTGCCATTTGGCGATGGTCCTCGTAACTGCATTGGCATGAGATTTGGGCAGATGCAGGTTCGCATAGGACTGGCTTTGCTAATCAAGAACTTCAAGTTTTCTATGAGTCCAGAGACGCCGGATCCGCTGGTCTTCGATCCCAGGTCAGTGGCGTTCACTGTTATAAATGGAATTCCGCTGAGAGTTGAGCCTGTGTAAAATAAAAACAAATAAATATTAATATAAAATATAAGTATGAATAATATGTTAAAATTCCCTTCAATGAACTTATGATCAATTGTACTTAGTGAATAATTATTCCATTACCTGCTAGCTATTATATACTTCATTCAAGATAAAATGTGCTGAGGCGCACGTCCAGTAATTGGGAATCCCCCAATCACACGACCTAAATGGGAAGTCAGCCTAGGTTTACGCTTTACGTGCAATATCACGTAATGATATATTCTCTACTTATAGTTTCCAATTCCTTAAAAGACGTTCTCATTTCATTTTCATTAGCAGTCAATCTGGAACCTAGTCATGGAACTAACCTACATTCTGTTCCAAGTAGCTGTGGCTTTGCTGGCGTTGGCCACCTACTTTATTCATCGCAGACTGACGTACTTCAAGCGTCAAGGAGTCCCACACAATCCACCACATCTGCTGAAGGGCAACATGGAGGGCTTCAACAGCAGCCGCACCATTCATGAGATCATGCAGGAATACTATGATCAATTTAGGGACAGCCAGGTGCCCTTTGTGGGTTTCTACTATTTCCAAAAGCCTTGTGCCTTCATCATGGATTTGGATTTGGTCAAGCACATACTGATCAAGGACTTCTCGAACTTCACGGACAAAGGCCAATTCTATAATGAGAAAGATGATCCCATTTCTGCACATCTCTTCCATCTGGATGGACCTCCCTGGCGATCGCTTCGAAGTAAACTATCCTCCACCTTCACGTCTGGCAAAATCAAGACCATGCTTCCGGCAGTTGTTTCCGTCGCCGACGAGTTCATGGCTGTGATGCACGAGAAGCTGTCACGGACTTCCGTTCTGGAGATCCGAGAGTTGGTGGCCAGGTTCACTGTGGATGTAATCGGCACCTGTGCCTTTGGCATCCAATGCAACAGTCTGCGGGATGAGAAGGCCGAATTCCTTCACTTTGGCAAGAAATCCTTGGTGGATAAGCGCCATGGCCCTTTGCTCTTCAGTTTAATGTTTAGCTATCCGAAACTAGCAAGGCGTATGGGCCTCATAAGAACGGCTCCTCATATCCAGCAGTTCTATCATCGGATTGTTTATGAAACAGTGGCTCTGCGCGAAAAAGAAAATATCAGACGAAACGACTTTATGGATCTACTAATTGATATGAAAAATCAAGAGGAAATAACCATGGGAAATGGGCAAGTGGTCAAGGGACTGACCATGGAAGAAGTCCTGGCCCAATCCTTTGTGTTCTTTATTGCCGGCTTTGAGACATCTTCCTCCACAATGGCATTTGCTCTCTACGAGCTGGCGAGGCATCAGCATATTCAGGACAAGGTCAGGGCCGAAGTAGAGGAATTCCTGGAAAAACACAGTCAACTACTTACCTTTGAGAGCACCAAGGATCTCAAGTATCTCAACATGGTCATAGATGGTAATTTATTTAGCAAACTCTTAATCATCCAAATGAATCGATTTCTTTCTCTAGAAACCTCTCGACTTTACACCATTGTCCCTAACCTGGATCGAGTGGCTCACAAGCGCTTTGTGGTTCCCGGACACCCGAGTTTTGTCATTGAGACTGGTCAGTCAATCGTCATTCCCTCGTCAGCCATCCACCATGATCCCAGCATTTATCCTGAACCCTATGAGTTCCGACCAGAACGCTTTACTCCCGAAGAATCGGCCAATCGTCCTTCGATTGCTTGGCTGCCTTTTGGCGATGGTCCTCGCAACTGCATTGGGTTGAGATTTGGTCAGATGCAGATGCGCATCGGACTGGCTCTGCTCATCAAAAACTTTAGATTCTCCATATGCTCCAAGACCCAGAATCCACTAATATACAATCCCAAGTCTGTTGCCCTCAGTGCTTTTGGCATTAATCTAAAGGTTGAGGCTGTTTAAGAGATTTGACGGCACATGCGAGATAATGGGATTTAATCAGCATACTTTTACTTTTGTTCAGTGATAACCGTGAAGTGTTTATTACATAATGAGGGAAATAAACGATAAAGCAGAAAGCTTCACAGAAAAATCGCTGCCTTACCCCTAACAAAATCAGTTTGTCTGAAACACCATCATGGACGTGACATATATTCTCTTCCAAGTGGCAATCGCTCTTCTGACGATTGCCTGCTACTCCGTCTATCGCAGACTGACGTTCTTCAAGCGTCAAGGAGTCCCACACGATCATCCGCATCTGCTGAGGGGCAACATGGAGGGATTCACAGAGACCCGAAGCATGCACCAGATCATGCAGGAATACTACGACAAGTATCGGAAGAGCAAGGCGCCCTTTGTGGGGTTCTACTTATTCCAAAAGCCGTGCGCCTTCATTATGGATCTGGATCTGGTTAAGAGCATATTGATCAAAGACTTCTCCAACTTCTCTGACAAGGGACTGTTCTACAATGAGAAAGACGATCCCCTCTCGGCCCATCTCTTCAGTCTCGACGGACCCCAGTGGCGTTTGCTGAGGAATAAATTATCCTCGGTCTTCAGTTCCGGCAAAATGAAGTTCATGCATCCCACAGTTGTGTCTGTCGCCGACGAGTTGATGGCTGTGATGCATGAAAAGGTTTCACAATCTTCAGTGCTGGAAGTCCGAAAGCTGATGGCCAGGTTTACGGTTGATGTGATCGGCACCTGTGCCTTTGGCATTCAGTGCAACAGTCTCCGGGATGAAAACGCCGAGTTCCTTCACTATGGAATGCGATCTTTTGTGGATAGACGACATGGTTCCCTGATCCTTGGGTTCATGGAAAGCTATCCACAATTGGCAAGACGCTTGCGTCTTAAACGAACAGCCCAACATATCCACAACTTCTACCAAAGGATTGCGTATGAAACTGTGGCGCTGCGGGAAAAGGAAAATATCAGACGGAATGACTTTATGGATCTGCTGATTGATATGAAAAACCAAAAGGAATTGACTCTGGATAATGGCGACGTGGTGAAGAGCTTGACTATTGATGAGATCCTGGCCCAGTCCTTTGTGTTCTTTGCGGCTGGCTTCGAGACATCCGCCTCTACCATGGGATATGCTCTGTTCGAACTGGCGAAGAATCCTCTTATCCAGGACAAAGTCAGGGCTGAAGTGGAAGAAGTCTTGAAAAAGCACGGAGATCAACTCACCTATGAAAGCACCAGGGATATGAAGTACCTTCACATGGTTATAGATGGTAATTTATTATAATTATAAACTTGTATTCTAGCTAATCTTTTTTAACCTCCTAGAAATCTCTCGACTGTATACCATTGCATCCCGCTTGCTACGAATGGCCAACAAGCGTTATGTGGTTCCAGGACATCCGAATTTTGTGATTGAGGCTGGCCAGGCTGTAATTATTCCCTGTTCAGCCATACACCACGATCCCAGCATCTATCCGGATCCGTATAAGTTCCGGCCAGAGCGATTTTCCCCTGAAGAATCCGCCAATCGTCCTTCGGTTGCCTGGCTGCCCTTTGGCGATGGTCCTAGGAACTGCATTGGCTTAAGATTCGGACGGATGCAGGTGTGCATTGGACTGGCGCTGCTCATCAAGAATTTCCGGTTCTCCACATGCCCAGAAACCCAGGATCCCCTGCGTTTCAATCCCAAATCTATTGCTCTCAGTGCTCTTGGAATCAATCTTAAAGTTGAGGCCCTGTAAAAATTTAATAAATATTACAAAGCAATGTATATGTGTTTACTTTCTTGGCCTACATTTCCGTAACCTTTAAACCCCATCAATAATTCCCCAAAGTTTATCCGCTGATAAGCCATAAACTAGCAAGTTTCATCACTGTTAATATTTATATCCCGAAAGTTGTTAAATGTATATAAAAATTCGGTAAATTTTCCTTCTTGCTATCAAGTAACTTTTTATTTCAGCGTAATAAGCCTAAGCAAACAAATTCGGTAAACAGGAAACAAGGGCATAAGCAGAGGACTCGACTACTGGATACCGGGCAGTCATATGTGATATGAGTTTTCCAATATTTAGTTCACATGCCCCTGGTTTCTTTCATTCAGTCCAATATGCCCTCATCAGATCGCCTTAACTGAAGGTCAGGGCACAATTATTTATAGCATCGAAAACGCTATTTTTGTATATAGTGCCAGGTATTTAGTACATCGAAAAATAAAGTTTCCGTCATAAAAAGATAGCAAATGCTGCAAAGTTCAGAATTTAAAAGGCGGCTTGTCACCCTTCGAGTAAACAGTCGGTCAAGAACTACACCATGGAGTTGACATATCTTCTCTTCCAAGTGGCCGCGGCTCTCCTGGCAATCACCTTCTTCTCCCTCCATCGGAGACTGACCTACTTCAGGCGTCGCGGCATCCCCCACGATCCTCCGCATGTCCTGAAGGGCAACATCAAGGGATACAACAGCAACAGGACTGCCAACGACATTGTCCTGGACTACTATAACAAATACCGGGGCACCAAGGCTCCCTTTGTGGGCTTCTACTTCTTCCAGAAACCCATCGCCTTCATCATGGACCTGGATCTGGTCAAGCACATAATGATCAAGGACTTTTCCAACTTCTCCAACAAGGGACTATACTATAATGAGAAGGACGATCCCCTCTCGGCCCATCTCTTCAATCTGGACGGATCTCAGTGGCGGCTGCTTAGGAGTAAATTATCCTCGGCTTTTGCTTTTGGCAAAATGAAGCTCATGTATCCCACAGTGGTTTCGGTGGCCGAGGAACTCCTGGCGGTAATGCACGAAAAGGTGGAACGGAATTCTGTGCTGGATATCCGGGACATAATGGCCAGGTTTACGGTGGATGTCATTGGGACCTGCGCCTTCGGCATTAAGTGCAACAGTCTCCGCGATGAGAGCTCCGAGTTCCTGCACTTTGGGAAGCGCTCTTTGATGGACAAACGACATGGTCCTCTGCTGCATGGATTCATGCACAGCTATCCAGAATTAGCGAGACGATTGGGATTCGTGCGAACGGCTCAGCACATTCAGAAGTTCTACCAAAGGATTGTGTACGAAACTGTGGCCTTGCGGGAAAAGGAGAATATCAGACGGAATGACTTTATGGATCTGCTGATAGATTTGAAGAATAAGAAGGAATTGACTCTGGATAATGGTGAAGTGGTCAAGGGACTCACCATGGACGAGGTGCTGGCCCAAGCCTTTGTGTTCTTTATTGCTGGCTTTGAGACATCCTCCTCCACCATGGGTTACGCCCTGTACGAATTAGCGAAGAATTCTCATATCCAGGACAAGGTCAGGGCCGAAGTGGAGGAAGTCCTGGAGAATCATGACCAGGAGCTCTCTTTTGAGAGCCTTAAGGATCTCAAGTACCTCGGGATGGTTATAGATGGTAAGTTATTAAGGGGGATCCATATGAACCAAGCTAATCTTTTATATCTTTCCAGAAACCTCTCGTCTGTACTCCATTGCATCTCATCTAATTCGTAAGGCCCACAGGCGCTATGTGGTGCCAGGACATCCAAACTATGTCATCGAGGCGGGCCAGTTGGTCTTCATTCCCGCAACTGGCATACACCACGATCCTAGTATCTACCCCAGTCCAAATGAGTTCCAACCAGAGAGGTTTTCACCCGAGGAAGTGGCCTGTCGTCCTTCGGTTGCCTGGCTGCCTTTTGGCGACGGTCCTCGCAACTGCCTCGGCATGAGATTTGGTCAGATGCAGATGCGCATCGCATTGGCTCTGCTCATCAAGAACTTTAGATTCTCTATGTGCTCCAAGACCCCAGACCCCCTAGTATTCGATCCCAGGTCACTCGTTCTCACTGTTTCGGGTGGAATTCAACTGAAAGTAGAAGTGATCTCAGAATAAGCTTCTCTATTCTATTTTATAATGGAATATTTTTAGCCTACAAAAGACATATCACTATTATCAGCCAACTTGAAATGCAAAAGTCATGGGTTTGGGGCAGGTTAGGTTCTTGGGGAGAAAGATAAACAAAGACTAGAAATGTAAAGATAATGTAGTTAGTGACTTAGTTTACTATGCAAAGACAACTTGAATAATACGATGACGACGAGCCCACAATGAGTTTGCAGGCACCGATAATTCAAAGTCTAGAGCTGCCATTGATTCTGATAAGCTACGTCTGATTTTATACAGTAAGAACTGCTTGCAAATAAAGTTAACAATGTAGATAAACCTAATAAAAAAATTGTTATATATCAAAATCAATTGAAATACTTTTTCAGTGTAGATATAATACAGACAGACCATTGGACTCCAAGGAAAAGTTCTTCAGTCGTCTGCTGACTCGCTATCTTTATAGACTGATCTTACTGTAGATTTGCTGCTGTCTCATAGTTGCCAGCATAAACGTAAACAAACCATGAGATTAACTCTCAGTTTCTATTGTCGGAGAACGAATGCTGCAGCGTCATGCCAAGTCGGTAGATTTAAGCATTTAAAAGCAGTTCTCCGTTGAGTGGCCGGCTCAGTAGTTCCCAGACAGCATCAGAGGCAGAATGGAGTTGGCCTACATTCTCTTCCAAGTGGCAGTCGCCCTGCTGGCGATCGTAACCTACTACGTTCACAACAACCTGACCTACTTCAAACGCCGTGGCATTCCCTTCGATACACCGCATCCGATCAAGGGAAACATGGCTGCATTCGCCAAAACCAAGAACATTCACGAGATCCTTAGGGATCACTACAACAAATATCGGGGGAGCAAGGCCCCCTTTGTTGGGTTCTACCTTTTCCAGAAGCCCGCGGCATTCATCATGGACCTGGACCTGGCCAAGCACATACTGATCAAGGACTTCTCCAACTTCTCCGACAAGGGAATCTTTTACAACGAGAAGGATGATCCCATCTCGGCTCATCTCTTCAATTTGGACGGTCCCCAGTGGCGTTTGCTTCGCAATAAATTATCCTCCACCTTCACATCCGGCAAAATGAAGTTCATGTTCCCAACTGTGGTGTCCGTGGCCAACGAGTTCATCACAGTGATGCACGAGAAGGTGAAGCAAAACGCTGTCGTAGACATTCGCGACCTGGTGGCCAGGTTTACGGTGGATGTGATTGGCACCTGTGCCTTTGGCATTCAGTGCAACAGTCTGCGGGACGAGAAGGCGGAGTTCCTGAGTTTTGGAAAGCGAGCTCTGGTGGAGAAGCGACATGGAATCCTGCTGTTGGGCTTCATGCGAAGCTATCCCAACTTGGCCAGGAGTTTGGGACTTGTGCGTACAGCCCAGCACATCCAAGATTTCTACAAGCGGATTGTTACCGAGACTGTGGCGTTGCGGGAGAAGGAAAATATCAAGCGAAACGACTTCATGGACATGCTGATTGATATGAAGAACCAAAAGGAAATGACTCTGGATAATGGTGAAGTGGTCAAGGGACTCACCATCGACGAGGTGCTGGCCCAAGCCTTTGTGTTCTTTATTGCTGGCTTCGAGACATCCTCCTCCACCATGGGTTATGCTCTGTACGAATTAGCGAAGAATCCTCATATCCAGGACAAGGCCAGGGCTGAAATTGAGGAAGTGTTCGAGAAGCACGATCAGCAGTTCACCTACGAATTCACCAAGGATCTCAAGTACCTCAATCAGGTTATCAATGGTAAGTTGAGAAAGCATTACTCAAAATAGCTAACTAATTCGCAACTTTCTCTGCAGAAACTCTTCGTCACTATACCATAGTCCCTCACCTCGATCGCATGGCCCGCAAGCGCTTCGTGGTTCCCGGCCATCCAAACTTTGTCATCGAGGCTGGTCAGTCGGTGATCGTTCCCTCGTCTGCCATTCACCATGATCCCAGCATCTATCCGGATCCATATGAGTTCCGTCCCGAGCGTTTCTCTCCTGAGGAATCCGCCAGTCGACCTTCAGTTGCCTGGCTGCCTTTTGGCGATGGTCCTCGCAACTGCATTGGCTTGAGATTTGGACAGATGCAGGCTCGCATAGGACTGGCTCTGCTCATCAAGAACTTTAGGTTCTCTACGTGCTCCCAGACTCCGAATCCTCTGGTCTACGAACCCAAAGCCTTTGTCCTTAGTATAAAGGGAGGCTTGTTCCTGAAGCTGGAGACAGTGTGATCGGTCTAGCCATTAACTAACATTATCTAAACCAAAGTAGATTGCACAGAAATCACAGATAGTTATTTAGTTTTATTTACAAAAACTCTCGTTAGCTTTACGTTGGGGCAGGTCGGGTTTGAGAGAGAAGACTTTGATCCCAATCCCTCCTGCCCAAGCTTTTTTATATTATTAGATGTTACCTCTTTTTTTTGAAGAGGTAAACAAAAGGTATATTTAGACGTATACAAAATAAATAAAGACTTTGCTTTACATTAAATGGCCAAGGGGTATTTGTTGATCGAAACTAGAAACTTTTAGCCAAGTTATCAATACAAACTCTTGTCAGAATTCCAGCAAAAAGTTGCGATAACCAAAGTGCGACTGTTGTTTGTTGGTCACAATGACAACCGATATTTTTGCCGCGGCTATTAAAACTCGAACGCAAAGCTTTGCTATAATCAGTAAGCTACAGACTTTCAACAGGTGTACACGTTGCTTGTCGGAGTAATTATATCGCGTGAATCATGGACGTTGGAAGTGTTTTACTGACGGCTTTGCTGGCGTTAGTTGGCTATCTGCTGATGAAATGGCGCAACACCATGAGATACTGGCAGGAGCAGGGCATTCCCTGCGAGGAGCCCCACATCCTCATGGGCTGCATGAGGGGAGTGCGTACCCAGAGATCGTTCGGACAGATCTGGATGGATTACTACAAGAAATTCCGAGGAACTGGCCCCTTCGCTGGCTTCTATTGGTTCCGTCGCCCGGCTGTCTTTGTCCTGGAAACCTCTCTGGCCAAAACCATTCTGATCAAGGAGTTCAACAAGTTCACGGATCGCGGCTTCTTTCACAATGAAGAGGACGATCCGCTGTCGGGTCAGTTGTTCCTTCTGGATGGCCATAAGTGGCGGTCTATGAGGAACAAGCTGTCTTCCACCTTTACTTCCGGCAAAATGAAGTACATGTTCCCCACGGTGGTCAAGGTGGCCCATGAGTTCACCGATATCTTTGGCCAAATGGTGGACAAGGCACCCCCAGCCATCGAGGTGCGAGAGCTCTTGGCCAGGTTCACCACGGATGTGATTGGAACCTGTGCCTTTGGCATAGAGTGCAGCAGCCTGAAGGATCCCGAGGCTGAGTTCCGTGTGATGGGCAGACGATCCCTGACCGAGCAGCGCCTCGGTAATATCGGTATTATGTTCGTCAACAGCTTCCCCAACCTGGCACGTCGCCTGCACATGAAAATGACGGCGGAGCCCATCGAGAAGTTCTTCATGCGCATCGTCAGGGAAACGGTGAGCTTCAGGGAGCAGAACAACATCCGACGCAACGATTTCATGGATCAGTTGATCGATTTGAAAAACAAGCCACTAATTACCTCCGAGAAGGGGGAGAACGTTAATCTGACAATCGAGCAGATCGCCGCTCAGGCATTTGTGTTCTTCTCCGCCGGCTTCGAGACCTCGTCGACCACAATGGGCTTTGCCCTGTACGAGTTGGCCCAAAATCAGGACATACAGAGCCGCGTGAGGGAGGAGGTCCGGAGGATCAGTGAAAAGTATGGCGGGGAGTTGTCCTACGAAAGCGTCAAGGAGTTGGTCTACGTGGATCAAGTGATTTCTGGTAAGTGAACCATGGAATTCTATCTACCATAAACCCAACTAACCCTTAGCTTTAACCTTACAGAAACCCTTCGCCTGTACACAGTGCTTCCTGTCCTCAATCGCGAGTGCCTGGAGG
>JAEIIH010032105.1:7688-25958 GCA_018904745.1 Drosophila orosa
CTGTTGTTTAATTGTTACAAAATGGGCTTTAATCTTATAGAGCTTTTATAAGATCCTTGCCTTTACTTTGGGGTGTGATTAAATTGACAAATAGGTTTACAAAACAAGATAGGGCTTTGTTTGGCAAAAATTATATATGTATATTAACTCTATTTGCTAAAGAACTTAACAACTTTTATTCTTTAATATAAATTACACTTGAAAACGTCATATTCTAGTCTCAAAATGAACACAACTCCTTTTCTTAGCTCCCTGACAACCATCAATTATATTTCTTTTCGAATTCAAAGCCCAAACTTTCCTGTCGGACAAATCATGTACTTTTCCTGTTCAGAATTCTCCAAATGGTAATTCTGTTTCACCGATGTAGTGGCAAAATTCCACGTCTCCGTAACTTTGACAAATTAGCTTTGTTGGCCACAGTTTGCTGCTGTTGTTGTTATGGTTATCGTGAATCATTTCATTTCAGCTTGCCTCGCATCATTTTGATTTATGTGGCGTTAAGTAATTATAATTTATGCTTTATGCTCAGCTCCCAGACAGTGGCTTGTATTCCTAGTATTTCCCAGCTTTTCCAGCTTTCCCAGCTGGCTAATGACTTGGAGTTCGTTGGCAGATAGATATTGCAATTTGCATATGCACAGAGTCGGTGCTGATTAGCATAATAAAGTGAGCGGCATCCGTTGGCCGAGGAGGATTGTCAGTCAGGAGCAACACGTCGTATGCGCAATATTAATTATTCAGAGCGAGGCAAAGGCGTCTGGAATACTGAGGAGAAGCTGCTGAAAGAACACTAGAAAAAGGCAAAACAATGCGACACTTGTCGTCGTCGTCGTCGTCCTCGCCCTGGTCCTTGTCCTCATCCTCCATTCCTTGGTATTCCCAGCTTTGAATTTAAACGGGAATCCTGGGAAAAAACATGTCCGGGCAATAAACGAGCAATTTTTCTCCAAATTACAAAAATGTGAGCAAACATTTTATTTGCGCTTGAAAGGCCTCCTGTATATTTGTATACGTAAATACATATGTATGTATATTTACAGTCTGACATAAATCTTTGCCAATTTCCAAGAGGCAGCAGCCACTCTTTCTTTATCTCGTTTGCCTTTTAGTTTATTTCGTTCATTTCATTTTCTTTGGGGGACTCTTCTTATTTTCTTTCTTTTTTTCTTATTCGCTGCAATGACAAGAATTTGAATAATTCGCCAAATGTGCCAAGTTGAAATGTTAAAATTCCCAACGACGCGTCGACGGAAGTTGGCAAGCGGCCGGGAACTTCCGGTTTGGCGGGAACTGGAGCCACGACCCGCCAAATGATTGCAAATGAATGGGGAATGGATCTGGATGGCAAATGAAGGAACGAACGACGCCCCCGAGGATGCGCAGTGTCGGCAGGATGCGACGCCTTAAAAACTTCGCGCTTAATGCATCATTAAATTTATAGCCCCCGAAATAATTTAGCGCAATTTCGCTAATGTGTCACACCATAAAACAAATCACAAATGTTGGTTTTCGTTCTCCACCCAAACTTTTGCGCGACCCTTGTTATCGTTCTCGTTCCGCCTTCCTGTCGCTTGTCTTTTGCTCGAAATATTTCTTTTGGCACCCTGACAATGGATTTCATAATTAAAATCAGAAGTTTGTGGTGCAAACTTTGTATAAAAGTTATGGGAGTTGAGCTCGGGGAATTCCAGTAAGTCGGGTTGAAAATAAAGCAATGTTTTGGAGTCATTTGTAGAGACAAATTTCTACCTATCAATTAAGCATTATTTTTTAAGAGTAAAGGATTAATTTATTATTATTTTCTACTTTATATAGTGTGGAAAACAAAACGTGAACGTATAACTTTAAGTATCAAAACAGATGCCTTGGAGTTATTTGTTAATTCCCAAAATATTAAATTTATTTATAAATTTAAGTAACAATAATTTAAGATTTAGCATTTAACTTTGAATACAGTAGAAAAATGCCTCAGAGTCCAGTTTAATTACCAATTTAAATCCTAGAGAACCTACATTATTTTATGTCCCCTCATAATTCTTCTCCGTCTTTTATCATTTCCATCGGGTAAACGCATATCCTTGATAGCGTGCTTTCATGTTTTTCCGACTTTCACGTCTCTCTCAATGGCATGCGACGGCACCATAGCAAGTGCAGCCTGCAGGTCCTTCGAGTGACTCCTGTTTTTCCCGCAGCTGCTGATGCTGTTGCTCCTGCTGCTGCTGTTTTTCTGCCGCCGTTGTCAAGCTCGCCATTCTCGGTGTGATGGCTAAAGAATTTTTCAATAAACGAGCCGTGCGCAAAATATGTATGGAAGGACTGCTCCGTTCCGTTCCGTTCCGCTGGCCTGTTATTGAGGAAATTAATAAAGCCATCGTTCTGGAAAATGTCGAAGCATCTTGCGCGTGGCATACTTCCGGTTGCGAGGCCATGGAATTTTGCACAACAGAACTGAACAGAGATGACAATTAATGAGATAAGTGATAAGATTTTGGAGACTAGAGTTCAAGGGGTTGCCCTAAAGAGCCCCCCAAACTAATTTATTTTATTCTCTCCATTAGCAGACAGGGCGGCCTGCCATCCATCAACCATTTTCATGGCTTTGTTGGTCGCGTATAAGCCTGATAAATTCCACGATTTTGGGAGACGTCAACATTGTAGCTGCGTTGTATATGACACATTGTTTTCAACGCCAGAGATCAGCTCGAAAAAAATGTCAAAAAGCAATTAAATAAGCGAATGTTGGACACTGCAGAAAAGTTGTATTTAAATTGTATATCTCTGGTGTCTACAAAAATCTGTAATATAATGTTTTGACATTAATTGTTCCTTTTATTTTGTGTTTTTTTTTGGAATTGCAGTTTATAACGCACCCCTCATAGTTTCAACTTTACTTTTAGCCATATTGTACCACCTTATCAAAACAGATTTACTTTTTAAATTGAAGTTGAATGTATTCAAAGCTAATTCATAACAGAATCAATGTCTCACTTAACTCCTATTTCATCTCACCCCTAACATTTTTATCTCGTTATAAACTTTTTCTTCCATAAATATATTACCTGTTCAGTTGGTAAATAATTACCCAAAAGTTATGCCCATAAATTACTGAAAAAACACTCAGTCATAAATTATTTCGTTAGATTTTTCCGCATTGTCAGGCAGAAGACTCTGCTTCTTTCAGTGTACCCACGCATATATAGGCTCACTTATGCAAACACGTGGCATATCTTCAAGCACACGCTCTAATGGGCGATGCAGGATAATAATTTCCTTGGACCGCGCCCGCGGGAGGGGTGACGTTGGGGCGAAAGGGGGGAAATCCTCGGGCATTTAAGCGCCGCTCATTTATCACAAATTTCCCATTTACCAACACGACTTGTCCGAGAGTCTGGTAAAATTAATATGCGAAAATAAATTATCTGGCCAAATGAGCAGCGTTTACCACAGCCGCCAAAGGTTATGGCGAAGTGGAGGAGGAGGAGGAGGAGGAGGAGAGTTGGGGATTCCCATTTTCACACGCGATTTTTTTGTGTGTGTTCGGCCAGCGGCGCCGAAGGCTTTTCAGCTTCATCAGTCACAGGAGCGAGCGGTTGCGTTGTTGGGCCTTAAACGGCCGGCAAATAATGGCCGGGAAGCAAACAAACTCGAAATTTCGAAATGCGTATGCGAAATTCGCATACGATAATATCCTGGCGCCCTGCAGGGTAATTGAATATCGGTCAAGTGTGAAGGGAATGGGCACACCGAGGCCTGCTCGTCCGCTCATCCGTGAAGCGATAAAACCCGCCCGGATTCACTTTAAGGCGGCTTTAACACACGAGTACTATTACCCCAAAAAGCTCCTCCACTAAATCGAGCGCTTTAATGGAAGCCATCTCTGATTGTCGGACGCCATCCGCGTTTAAGCCCGCTCGCTCACGTGCATTGCCTCCGCCGATAATCTCTCTCGAACAACGAGCCTAATTTGGACGCATTCATTTGGAAAATTAAAAATTAAATTGCTTGTCTCGCTGCTCCCGCCCAGCCCGGCTGCCTGATATGGGGAATATTGTAACAGTGCTCAGCAATAAATCTCATTAACGAGCACACAAAACATAAACAGCAAGCGGCAGCGAAAACTGGAGGTCCTTCGAGGACATGACCTCTCTCTCGCTCAGTCGTTTTGGGAATTGCTGTTGCCAGGCATTCGGTGATTAACAAAGAAATTGTGAGCAGAGTGACATGAACATGCCGATTTGATTGGATAACTTAGTTAGCTTTTAATATGAACTCACAAAAAATGAAGTCAAATCGAAATGGAATAAGGTTAAATCTTGGTATTTAACAAAGCCTCCTTTATGGAGCCTCTGAACGGTGAGTATTTTAAGTAGAAATTAAAGCTCTTTAGAGCTCGCTGAAAGTTAATCAAAAGTCAGGCTTAGTTAAAGCCAAAACTCTGTAACACAAGTGTCAATTTAGGTATAGAATTTCAACCTTGTTTGCTGACTTATTTATCTACATATTTATTCCACTCAACCCATAACTCTGATATGTTTTAAGTAAAAAGAAAAACATTTCCCGTATATAAATTGAACCTTATCAAATGACGCTTTGTTCAGAAACCAATCCCTTATAATCGGACTAAAAAGAACAAACATTTCTCGCATAAACACAAATATGTATTTAAATCCAATCGTAACATTCCAGCCCGGAGAGAGTTGCGGCAGGGAGTTACCTCGCAGGCAATCCATCATAAGCCTGTCAGCCGCAATATGCGAAGTGGTTGCGGTTCAGCGGAGCTCCCTTAACCCTTAACAGCCATAACCGCCATCCTGTTGCACCATATGCCATATCATATGCCATGTTGATAAGATTATTGTGCGAAGATATTCCTATTCCCCAAGAACGCAGCTAAAATTTGCATAGCACAAAGACGCAGGCAAAAGGGAAACCATGTCCTTGTTGCCGACGTTTCTTGCTGCAGGTTTAAATTGTATTTTGTCGACTGCCAGCAGCTGCTCTGCTCTCGGCTACAACAACCTACGAAATTTGCCCCTTAAACACTTGAAGCCGGAAAGCAATTGCTTCACGGCGTGGGCGCCGCTGAAATATTAGCCTCGTTTGCCAGGACTCCGCTGCTGCCTGCCTGCCGGCTCCGGCTTCTGCCTTCTGGCCTTCGCCATCACTTTATGGCCTCTGATTGCATTCGAGTTGCCAGAGCGAAAATCACGTGGGCCTTCGACCACTTTGCTCTCGTATCGTCTGAATAAATATTTAAATATTCCCTGAATTGCACTCGTTTTTCTATAAGAAGTGCAAATGATATGACCCTTCAGATTTAAGTGGTGTCTCGATTAGGGTCATGTTTTCTTTAACTCTATTGATGGGTAGATGAAAGGGAAAGGGTCAAAGAACAACGTAAGCCTGAAAAAGTTAATAAATAAATTATTTTTAGAGAAAGGCATAAAATATTGACTAATCATTACTTAGCAAAAAAGACAAAATTGGACTCGATGATTTTCTATTTATAGTTCTATATAATTTCTCCAATAAATTAAGGCTCATATGTCAAACAATTACAATTGTTGGGATATATTTTAAGTGCAGACTCCTCCTTACCCTAACCCATAAGCCAACTTCAAAGCCACACTTGGGGCCAATAAAGCAATGGCCAACTCATCGGCATATTGACGCCTGCCCACTTAATTGCTCGGCAAACGTTCACCAATTCATCGCACACCAGATCAAAGGGGCAGCAGCGAAAGCAGAGGAGGATTGTATGTTTTGGCCTTGCCCTCCTCGACTAAAGTAGACTCTTTTTTTGTTGCGCCCGGCAGCTTCCCCTTTTTTTATGAGGGAACGAAAGCCGCCACATCCGCCTCCAATTAGAGTTCTGCTGATTTGGCGCACTTAGCGAGAGAGGGGCATGTGTTCGAGGAGCAGCAGGATTGGGACTGGGTTCGGGCAGAACTGGTTGGGGAGGGTGTGGTCTATAGAAACCCATTAAGATCATGCTCCATTAATTGAGTTGCCATGAAATCGCCTGGTCCATGTGAATGGCACTTGTTACTGGGCCGATTTTGGGATGGTGTCAAAATTGTGCATGTTCCAAATGGTTTTTGGCCGTCTGTTCGGGCACACCCACTCCCGGGACCACCAAATTAAGTTACACTTGCACAACGCCAAAAGAAGTGTCGGGGGGAAAGTGGAGAAAGCAGTGGAGGGCACTGGGAGCTGGCATTCTGTTCTGTGAGAATTAAATATGCATGGCTATGTTTTGGAGCTCCGTCTCTCTCTCTCCCCTCCATGTGCCCCGTTGGCTATGGGCCGTAATTGTAATTAGCTTCCACAGAGCTAGGGCTGGAAACCGAATCGGATGAACAAAGGATCTGTGGGGCGTGGCAGATTTTAGCGATTTGGCGATTGTGGGCGCCACTGTGGAGCAGTGGCTGTGAAATCAGCCAAAGCGGCTAAATGGGTTAGCACTAGCGCTGATAAAGGGCATAAATAATCAGCACATATTGGGTGTGAATGGGATTCAAACAGAGTTTAGGCCAATGCCTCTTGAACTGAATTGCCAATGGGTATTGCCCAGATATTAAATTAGACAAGGATATGAAATAAGGCCCCTTAGAACAATAGTTTCAAAATGTTGTGCTTATACATATCCCCCAATAACTTGCCAGGCTTCCCTCTTACAATTAAATTCTATGAATCACTCTAGAACATTGCAACTTCAGAAATAACTGAAAGGATAATTATTAAATATAATTATCTGACAAGGAAGATAAGTTACCAACATTAAATCTTTCACAAATACCAAGCAATCGCTTTCACATTTTCTCCACCCGAAAGTTGTCCTTTTACACCGGCTTACCTTTGTTTTAGATCTTTCCCTTGGATATAACATTTAGTCCTTCGTCCGGCAACGAAACTTTCGCCAGGTTCTGGGGACTTAAATGAAGTTTGTGCCCTCACTTAACCAAAGCACAATAAATCAAAACACCTGGTGGGGGTACTTAAGAGCCCTGCCAGCCAGGACGACAGCACAACAATGGGGCGACATGAGCAACATAGCAGATAACACTGCAAAAAACAGGTTATTAGACTGAGGGAAACGACTAACCGAATGCCCTACTTGGTTTTTAATTTAATTTTTATTTTTAAACTATAAAATTATTGATTTGATTCGGGTTAAGATGGCCAAATGTATTCTCTGTTATGTATAGCTTTTTCCTCTCAATATCTACAACCAGATCTCTTAAGGTACCAAACAGATCTTGGTGAAAAGTAGCTTATTTTGTAATATATACATAGTCCAAAGCCTATAGGCCTCCTGGAAAATCCACGGGACTCCCAGAGAGGAAAAACAATAAAGACACACCAGCACCGGAGTGAAATCAAAACTTTTACGGCCTCGCAAAATAAACGAAACGGCCGAGAAGGCGATAAGGCTGCAACAACAATGCGAACAACAGGTGTTCGACACAGATTCCCCCACGCACACACACACACACTTTCTGCAGATACACACACACACACACACATTCTGGCCAAAGAAGGAAATGAAAACGATGTTGCCTACTTTCTGGCGCCGCGGTCCTATTTGTGCGCAGGCCAAAGCTATTTTGAATGCGTGTTTGTCCTGGCAGAGTTCCCTGCATTTGTTAACTGCATTCAAAAGGGAGGCTAAACAGCAGCACAAGCTCCGTTGTTGGTAGTGCGAACGCAAGAAATGAAAAGTGAAAAACTTGCGAGCTGAAAAGTTTGTGGGAAACTTTTTTTTTCTCGCACCTTTTCCCGGGTCGCCGCTACTCGGAGGCGAGGATTCTCGCAGCAAAATGCAGTTAAAAACTTGCAGCCGCAATTCAATTAAAACTTCAATGTAATACCACCAAGTACACATCCACATGAACCTCCTGCACGGTGGAGATGGAGTGCAGCTCCTTAGCGCCGGGATGACAGCAGCGTGCCAAGTGCCAAGTGCCTTGGATGGCTTCAAACTTTGTTGTCCTCCCGACCTCAGCTGTCCTCGTGTAAACAAACGCCTTCAAGTGGGAAGCGGGGGCGGCAGTAAATGAGCAGTGACTGTGTGGACTAGGGACTGCGGACTCGAAACTACAGACAGCCAGCAAAACAGCCGGTTGTGCATGACACCGAGAGGGCTAGGGAGCGCACTCAAAGCCTTATCCGCGCAGGCGTCCTTGTTCGGATTTCTGGCAGCCCTATAAAAGCCGCTGTTCAGGCCAGGGCCAAAGCAGTTGGTTCGTGGCGCTTCTCCGGAAAACTTTAAGCCTCGGAAAACAAGAAAAACTCGGAACTCTGAACTCTGAACTCTGAATTCAAAACTCCGCGTTTCCCTCGGTAATGTTGTTGTGGTAAAACCGTAAAAACTGTAATTAGTGTGCTCTTGTGGATTCGCGAAATTTAATTAGCCAGCAAATATGGTGAGCTCTGTGAAATGAATAAAGTAAGCCCTTCAAAAGCTGCTTCAAAAAAACAAATAAAATGCAGTTAGTGAAACAAAGCGGCCACAAAGTAATCTAATTTGTGTTTGCCAATACAATTTCCCTTATAATCTGATAACAAGAGGACCAATGCTGAATGCTGATCTGAAATTAAGTTGGGCGAGCAATGTCAATGACAGCCGGATGATGAGTTGTTTGGAGTGTGCATAATATATATTTCACGAACTCTGCTTTGATTGTGAATCGCAAATAAAATTTGGGGTATTACACTCCATAAATAATTTAGTTGTCAGAAGGCAATAGGAACTAATACAGTTTAAAAGCGGATTAAACTTGGTGAGCATCAAAAATATTTTTTTATTGAAACTAAAAGAAATAAGCTTGAAAAGCATGAGCATAATTCATGCTGAATTTTAACATAATTTGTTGTTATTCACTTTTAATTAAAAATATATATTTATCCTGTGAACTTTGAACAATTTTGGATAAATTAGGATAAGGAATGTCTGGCATTTTGGGTAAACCATACATAATATATATCCTAAAAGCACATCAAATTGAATTTTATTAAATGCCAAGTGCCATGTCAAATATTTTCAACTACTAGACGTCTCTGTGGCCGACTCCTGGAGATTGATTCAGGAGCTCGCTCGCTCGTCCTGTGGCCACATGCGAGTGCCAGTCTGCTGCTTAATTGCAGAGCAGCCAGCTTGCTTTGAGCCATTCCGTAGCCACAATTTCATATTGTTACGGAATTGCATTGTTAATGGCCGTTGGCAGCCCGTCCTCCCCGTTGACTGGAGATCCTGTCTGTCTGTCTGTCTGTCGGTGTGTCTCTCAGTCCTGCCAAAATGGGGGAAATGGAGCGGAGTGGGAGCCGAGTGGGAGCCGGAGGGGCAGAGCCATTTACATACCCATTGGTTAATGTGCAGTCCTCGGTAATGGGCCCCAACTTTTTGCTCAGTCAGCGCAAAGTATCTGTGGCGCAACTCTGGCCCAAATGCAATAAAAATAATCCGAGCATAGATAATGGATAATGGGCAGAGGGCGTCCGCATAATGCACTGATTAGGACCCTCAATCGTGGCATGATTTCAGCCTTTGGCCGCTGTCGAATCCTTTTAACAACCTCATCGGTGACCCCTGGGAGGAGATGTGAACATGTACTCCCTCTTCCGCTTCCGCCACTGAAACAATAACATTAACAACAAGCAACAACAGCCACAGAGGCGCTCTCTGGCCATTAAGTGGCATTATAATTACAATTTTCCAACGAGCTGCGCGCCAGGAGTTGGGGGTGCCAGGACTTGGAGCTCAGCCGAGGCTCGACCTCGACTATAAACTCTGCATCCGAAGTGCTCATTAAGCTGAAAGGAGGCGGAGGCCACTTAAGTCGGGCGGGTTAACGTTTAACTGCTGACACTACTCCTGGCTTAGCAGAACTGCCTAATCGGAGACCGAGCCCGAGCCCGAGCTGCCCCAATTAGCAAATACGCTCGGCAAATAATCCACTCGGATTTTAATTAATTGGCTCTGTCGTTGTCTCTGTCGACTTACGCCAATATAATCGACTGCAGGTATACTTTATCTGGTTTTTATTCACTGAACAGAGAGAGAGAGAGAGCTAGCCCCAGCCCCGGCTTTCTCCTCTTGTTGACTGAGATTCGGATTTTAAAATTAATTGTGCGCATAAATTTCCCGGCAAGTGAGGAGGCCGCCGCATCCGCATCCGGATCCGGAGCTGGTCTGGAGCTGAAAACCTTTCGACTTTGTTTTTGGGGGCTCGGGCTTGGGCTGGCAATAAATTCAGTTTCGTCTCAAATGAGTTTGCATAATTCAAATACCGAAAATTGAAATATCCCCCCCAACAAATATTTGTTTAGTTACAAAGTGGATTTGCTTCAATTTATTATGATTTAAACGTGCACGGGGATTAGGTAGTTCGGTTAATTGAGTCCGGGATTAGCATGAGAAATGGGAAGTAACCTTTGTGGTCAAAGAGGAGAAGCTTATCTGCAAATGCAATGACTGATAGTCTCTCCCCTCCATTGTCCAGTCGCAGACAGGGCCAAGAGAGAATCGATAAAACCGGAATTTAATAAAGCCGCAGAGAGGAGGTGAAATTCTTATGCAGGAATGCCATCGTGCTCCTGGATGAACTTCGTCCTGGTGCTTCTGCTGCAAGTGATTTACATATCCAGGTCCTGCTGAAATCGTGTCTGGGGGATAGTTTGCTTGCCGCTTCAGATGGCGCGTGGCAGATAAAACAGATACAACTATTTGAGCACAACACCCAGACGCAATTTGTGCGGATCCGGCTAATGGCTGGGAAGATTACGCATACGCCCGGATGCCCATACGGATGCGGATACGGGAACACTCGTCCCTGGGCGCCTGATGGCGTTATAAAATTAATTTTAAGACACTTGGAGCTTAATCATTCGCACAGATAAAAGGCGACAGTCGTCCCCGAGGATAATTGCGTATGCGTGTGGAACGGCCTGGGACTTTGGTGGGTTTGATTCTCCTCTCCAAGGGTCGACGGATTGGCATGGTGCCCTGGAATTTAAGGCATAATTTGGGCACAGAATATTTCTGTCGCCCCATACCCGCTGGCCAATTCAGAGAGCTAGGGAGACAGACCCACAGAAAAGGACCCGAAAAAGGACTCCCACCCACCACTTGTGGAAGTTTGGCCAAACGTGCTGAGCTTTTAAAACTCGACCGGAGGTCGGGTATCGGTGGAGAGTCTGTAGCTATCAGTTTTACGAGTCCTTAGAGAGCCGCACTTGTTAAACTCGCATCCCGCTGCTGCTCACATTGTTGTCAGTCGGGATGGGGAGGCAGGGACCACTTGGAACATGCCGGAGATTTGCGTGCGCCAACTGCCTTTTGATATTCAATCATCTCGAGCATCTCGCCCATAATGGCACCCAACCTTCCCACACACACAGCCGAAAATTAAGCTGCCTTCAAACTGAATATTTTAGGGCCAATATAATGTCTGGAGTGTCTGGGGATCCTATTGAAAAATAGCTTGTTGAATTGGCAAAATAAACTAGATAGCGGGCACAGAAGGAAGTGTATTATTTATTAATGTTTATAAGCTAATTATTAAGAAGGGATAAATCTACGATGATTAAGATAATTTAGGCATTATATAGAGGGGGGTTATTATTAACTTTACTACTTTAAATATTCACTTTATCATTAAATATTTACAAAAATATTAGTTATTCAAAGGCGTGATTAGCTCAGCCTTTTTCTACGTAGTTTGCCCGTGGCAACGCCAAAGATTGAGTGTTTATTTTGGTAAAACTTTACAAACTGAAAGCATTTCAATCGTTTTAAGAAACAACAAATCAAAGCACTTTAAAAGTACCCCACAATTTCGCTCAGTGCCAACCCCCGCACACATGCTAGAATGACATTCAGCAGGCCTTCAATTTGTTCATAATAATGTCCGTCTATTTTCAAGTGTCACAGCGTGGGCGGAAGCATGTTTTTTGATGTTTCCTTTTTCCGGAAAGGCCTTCAAAGGGAAATCGACTCGATGTGTGTGTGTGGATTCGATTTTGACTCCCCGAACAGACCCGACAACGCGAACCATAAAACCATAAGAGCCGAAAACAATACTAATTTCGACTTGATGGCCATGTCCAAAGTATTCCCCAATGGCCAGCCAGTCAGGACACTCAGCCAGCCAGCCGCAGGATCGCCACAAAGTTGGCCGTCAGCCGTGGAGCGCATAAAATATGCATTTGACTTAGTCGGGGGCGACTTTTCCGCCTGATTTACGTCCTCGAGCCGCTCACCTTGGGCCAAGTCTATTTGGAATTCAAAAGCTTTTAACAGATTGTCGCTGGCAGTAACTTTGCCAATTTGCAAAAGTTCAACTGAGCAGCGACCAGAGAGAGAGCGAGCAAAACAAAATGGATTAATGGCAATAAAGGCGGCGTTGGCGGCATTGGCGGCATTGTTGGTTGCGGGAAAAACAATAACAATTACACTGATTGCCGCCCCCGGAGAATACGTTGAAAGTTGAGTGAGCGACGGCTGGTCAGTGGAACGGAAGCGGAAACGTCCAAATCGTAGAAGAGATGAGCGGGACGTACGGATGGCACTGGGTAACTCGGTCGCTTCATGGCTGACTTGGCCCGCTTTTACCAGCATTTTCTGGGCCACCAGCCCTATCGGCCCTCGCCATAAAACAATTGAGGGCTCAATTTTGCTCGCCACAGCGCATTTGCATTCAGTTCCATTCCATATTCGCTGCTGTTGTTCACTTTGCAATTCGCACTGGGACCGAGGGATGCCACAGAGAGAGAGAGAACATCCGGATTCGGAACGGAATGCAACTTTGTTAGGTCCGCCGCCGTGTGGAAGCCCACATTTATCTCAACGAAAATGTTTTGTTGGTACTGCATTATTGTTTCGGGTTGCCAGTCCCTGCCCTGCAATGGCAATCTGCAGTGCTTATGTGCGTAAAAATTCTATTTGATTGCAACGTTTATGTTGTGGATTTAACTTTTTCTCCTGCGTCCGGTAGAACCGGAGAATGGAGAATGGAGTACAGAGTTCGGACAACGGAGACCGAAGCCTGCTTCTTCCATTGGCTTCCATTCTGGCTGCCGTCGTGCGATTCCATTGTGTGCCTGCAGAAATATTTAATCCAGATATTTATTTCCTGCACCAGGATATGAAAGCGAATGCGGCGACTTTGATGTCCCTTCCTGGCTCTGGTCGGGAATAATCTTGGCCCTTGAACATGCTGCTGCTGTGGCCATGTGAATCTTTTATTGCCGTAATAAATTTTCCCAAATACTACGTCCCACAGGTTGCAAAGAGCAGTTACTTAGATTTAAATAAATCTGGAAATAAAAACATTAGTTTGACTTTTAAATAAATGGGCATATGCTGTGCAAAACGACTTTAAATTAAACCAAAATATTTCTTTAAGCTTTTAACGATGAATGTAAATCTCGATCTTCCTGTTAGAGGTTAGTGGCACTACTTCCGGTTATCGTTTTTATCGATGAATCTCGAATTAAGAGGTGGTAAAGCCTCTCAGTGCTTAGCGGTACTTCCTGTTATCGATCATTATTAATGCTAAAAAACTAAAAAAAATCTAATAAAAACCAGAAACTATTTATGCTTAAATTCAATATTCTGTTTAAGGCTACCTCAAGGCAAAGCCATTCAAAATTTGCATAAAAATACCAATGTAAAATTTAATATAAATCATCTCAGAAAAGTAGCAATGGCAACTGCAACCGGCAGCCATTATAATGCAAAACCTGGCTCCATTATTTGAATAGAAGTGGAGACTCTGGCGGAGTCTTGGGTACATTTGCCCTTTTGTGCCTTTGTCCTTTTGCCATCCCGCAACCCCAATCACGCTCTATTTTTTACCTCTCTCAACAGCCCAGCGATGAATGCCGGTGCCGTGTAAGTGCCCCTGCTGCTCTGGAGAAGTCCGGAACCTAGTGGAATCAAAGCCGGAACGTGACTTTTGCCGAAAGTAAATTGAGCCACCGCAGCGATAAAAGTTGCCATGCCAACGAGTGGCGAGTGGCGCTAGGACACGCGTACAGATAAAGGATCTCCATGGCGCGGCGCAATCCAGGTGCACCCGTGATGGGCGCCGATGACATCTATTCGCGGGTGCCATTCGGTCGTCGTCTCCACTCCACCACAGCCAATGCCATGTTGCCCATTTCCCCACTGCACCTGCTCCTGCTCCTGATCCTGCAGCTGCTGACAGTAACTACAGCGGTGCCGGTGAATCCCTGTGCCCACAAGGGCATGGCTGAGCTGATTCGCACCAGTCCCGTGATTGTCAAGGCCCTCGCCGCCCGGGTCTTTTTCGACGAGCTGGAGGGACAGCCAACGGCTGAGGACACGATTTTAATAACATTAACGCCGGAAACGATATACAAGGGCGCCTCCCTGTTGAAGGTGGCCAATGGCGGTGCCAGTGCCGGGGATGCCCTCTCCCCGAGGGCCTCTGGACTGATGTCCGGCAGCTCGGGGCATCGAGCCAGAGGCTCTGGCACGGGCTCCGGCGGCAGCGGAAGTTCCTGGAGCGGCGCTGAGTCAGCCTTCCAGTACGAGGGGTATGTAGTTATGGCCACTGTCCACTTTAACTTAACCACTCTTCCACAGGCAGCTAAATGCAACCCTCCAGCCACTGCGATGCTTCGATAATAACATGCTGAAAATGCTGCCGGCGGAATTAATTGCCTTTGGCAAACTGCTGCCCGCAGCCTCAGCAGCATCCTTCTCCTTCTCCTCCTCCTCCTCCGGCGATGGTGGTGGTGAAAGCGGAGGTGTGGCTGGCATCCTGGCAGCCAGGCAACTGCAGCGACCGCCGGTGAGTGCAGCCAGTGATGTGCTGCATATCAGCGTCAACGGCCTGCACCGCTGGACGCCACAGTTCGAGAATCATATTTGGAAGCACTTGGGTAAGCGTCGACTTCCTGTGAGTCCTGCCAAATACACAGTAAATAAAATTTGGCCACAAATTGCAAAGAATTTATTAAATTAGAATGGAAATTAATTGTTTTTGGTATTATTAATAGAAACAAAGTTATATAACAGATACATTTTATAATGATTTGTTTTTGGCAATAGTGTACAACCTGAGTTATGTTTTTTGAACTTTGATTTGTCCTAGAAATTATCATATATTTTTTTATATGTTTTGTCGTTATATCACATTTTTTCTCTCCATATTCGTGCTTCCTTAATAAGTATACCTCTCCTGCTCTTGACCTATTTTTTCCAAGTGCACCTATCCTTTTCCCCACTCGATGGCCTGTCCTGTCCGCTCCCGGGAGTGTCCTGGATCGGCTTCCGTTGCTTCCGTTACTTAATCGCATTTCGCTTGTTAGTTTGTTGCATTGTCCAGCAAATCGCTCCGGTCGGATGTTTGTCCAGTATTGGATGAGCGCCCGGACGGGCTAGAGTTTCCCAGAGCCGGGCCGAGCCGGGCTCAAATGGGGCAATCAGTGGTAATTGGCACCAGAGACTCGCTCGACCTCTCGGATGTCGCAACATAATTGCAGGCGACTATGTTATTTAAAGCCGCTTATGTATTTTCTGGCTTTTAAGTAATTCAACAGTGAAATACGATGAGCACTTAAAATTCCACTACTCACTTGGCTTATTCGTGGGTCTATTGTGACTACTCCATGAGCCCCAGCCGGGAGATTAATCTTTGATGAAGATTGATAGCAATCGCCGCCCCAGTCGGCCAAGTGCTACGAAGGACCAAATATAAAAAAATAGAACAAAATAAAAATGAAATAAAATAAAAAAAGGGAATTTCTCGATGACGCAGCAGATGTCGCCCAACGAGAAGGAGGAACAGGCGAAGCTGGCGGCTTTCAAGCCGACAATCTGCACCACGGCCACTCGAGGGAAGCAACACTTGACTTTTGTGTCAAGCGGCGATGCGCTCACCGAGGAGGATCTGGCGTGAATTGAGCCCACTGAAAGGGAGGAGGTCCTTGTTGGAAGGAAGCCACCCAGCGGATGGGGATCCCACAAAAATTTAGCACGATGATGTCTTATTTTATGGGTTTTTAGGAATAGAGAATAGGGGCGACCAGCTCTTTTTAGCCAAGTCTTTTAAAGGAGGTTTTAAATATTATTTAAACAATAGAAATAATAAACAAATAGTAATTATGATGTCTTATTTTTTGTGTTTCTAGGAATATATCTAGGGACGAGGTTTTTAATATTATTAAAACAACAGAAATAATAAACAAATATTAATTAAAAGTGGTTTTGAAAGTATAAAAACAGGACGAGGTTTTAAATATTATTAAAACAACAGAAATAATAACCAAATAGTAATTAAAAGTGGTTTTGAAAGTATAGGAACAGGAAACGATTTCTTATTATCTTTTTAGTTTAAGCCCAATTAAACAGTTAATCCTTTTTAGTATAATCTATTTGCATTAAGCCAAAGCAACATTAAATTAATTAACACGATACAAATATCAATATTTAAATAATTTACGTGGCTTAAAAAATACGTGTCATGAACTCTGTTCGCGTTAATCTCTCATAATTAATGGTTTCTCTCTCTCTCTCACCTGTACGACTCCTGTTTATTGGACAATCGGCAATCATGACAGGCTGGGATGATTGGAGCGACTTCACCTTGTGCAGCGTCACCTGCGGTCAGGGCGTGCAACAACGCTTTCGACGCTGTCTGCTGGACAATCCACTGGTGGACATTAACATGAATCTCAACCTGGAGGACGATGACGACGAGGAGGATGAAGAGCAGGAGCAGGATGGGGCGGCCGCTGACGAACTGACCGAGTCCAAGGAGGCGTGTAACGATGATGCTTTCGGGGATGGCAACAACGATATTCTGGCCGATGACGAGGATGAGAACGACCTGCTCATAATGCGAGCAACTGGCGACGAGACATTGCATAAATTCGACCGACCAGCAACGACAGCAATGCCACCGACCAGAGTCCATACTCATCCCAGTTCCGGTCCCGTGGGAGAAACAAGCGGCGGTAATGAACCACCTGCAGCAGGTGCCGACGAAAGTGTCAGGTTTGTGACGATTGCACACAATGACCGAGGTGCAGGCGCAGAGCCAGGAGCCGGGACAGATGCAGGAACTGCAAGTGGAGTTGGAGTTGGGAGCAGGAAGGCACGTGCCAGTAATCAGCACAAGAAACGTAAGCCGGCCAAGAGTGTGGCCCTCTCAACGCTGCTCTGTGAGGGCTACAACATCGAGCAGCGGAACTGCAACAGTTTCGAGTGCAGCGGTAAGATTTGGATTTAAAGATTCCTCAATTTCTTTATATTTTATGATATCTAGCTTACATATCCCTCATTTCCCAGAAAAACCATAACATATTTCTTTAAAAAAGAATACCTATATTTCAGATGATATCAGTGATCTGCTTAAATTCTACAAGAAGCTTCCCATGACTGAGGACATGCCCACACAGGCCTCTGACGCCTCAGTACCTTCGGGCTACCCAGATCCGTATCCAAATGCGGACTTCACCACGACAGGACTAATGGGCACAGCCTACAGTCCAACGCCCTCGACGCCCTTTAATATGGGCTACATCCGGAGCTGGCGGAACCTGTTGAACTTCACCCTGATGGTCACCCTGCGGGCTAAGGTGGGTAACGCTTTAAGGGGGTCCTTTAAGGGATATAAATCTGAGAGCTGACTTTTTCAGAACGACACGCGGAGCACGGCTGCCATCTTCTCCATCCGCAATGCCACTCACAACCTGTATCTGGAGGCCTGCCAGGATGGACTGCGTCTGTACCTTGAGCGGGACAATGCTACGGAAATGTTGCCTGTGAAATTCAATTTATACGATTATCGCTGGCATCAAGTGGCCATCAGGTGAGTGTGCCTTGTAGTGGGGTAGATGGATGTAAGAGGGTCTGTTCGCTGGGTAGTTTCCTCCATGTGGTGCTGATTGCCAATCACTGTCTCCGGCTGCACACACGCAGGGTGCCAGTGTGTGTGTGTGTTGGGGGGTGTGTGTGCCAGTGGCACTCACGCTGACACTTTCGTTTATTTGCATTTTCAATTTATTAGCATAAATGTTTGTGCCATGAAACGCACACTGGCAAACACTTGACACACATGCAAATAGTAGGACAACAAAAAAACACAGTTGTGGTCAAGATATTAGCACTGGCAAAAGCTTTTTTTTTATTTATTAATCTTGAATAAACAAACAATTAAAATAACAGGTTTAGGTATGCCTGAAATATCAGGGTTATAATGTTTATACAGGGTTTGCACAGAAATTGATATAGTA
>JAEIIH010032106.1:0-15271 GCA_018904745.1 Drosophila orosa
TTTTTTACGAGTCTAAAACTGACCTTGATGTGTACAAAACTCTCATGGACTTAATTCAACTTTTTATTTAACCTTCAAAATGTATAAATAAATATTGTGAACCATATTTTATGTAAATTAGTAGTACTTCACATATTTAAAACAGTATTGCACAAGCCTAGGAAGCCCTACAGGCCCAAACTTAAAACCGGAATTCGGTTTAAAAATATACTTGTCCACTGGCTATAAATATATGCATAATTAGGTCTTCAGCTGTATGCCTTTTGAATATCAACCTGAAATGCAAAACCATAAAGTAAACCTGATTATTTTCAATGTCAAAGTTCTTATGCATTGCATAGTATATTTCAAAAAGGCAGGGTCAGTAATCCCAAACTGCATCCAACCAGACTGCAGTGCTACTTTTGTGGTCGGTCACTCCCCAACCGGAACACACAAATCGGAAAATAAAGAAATAAATATAAAAATAAAACTGTAATGTGCAAATTAGCCAAGTGCATCGCGGTTTTACAATTTTACTTTATGGCCACTGAGATGAGCGCCGGTAGCGGAAAAATCTACCTATATGCGGCGTGAAAAGCCAAAGTGATGTTGTGTTGGCTTTGAATGGACGACAGTTTTGGCCATGGTTGCCTGATTGATGACGCTGCAATTAAACACACGTCCAACGATGCGGTAATCTCGACAAATGGACATTAAGATAAAGTGCGTGGAGGCTGGAAAAATCGTTGCGTGCAAATGAAAACGAAATGAAAATCCAGCTGGTGCCGTTTTGCCGCTGCTGTGGTTACCAAGGAAAGTGTGAAGAAAATGCTCTTTAAGTGGTCATTGGAGGCACTTGCCCTGGAGCACTTGACGCTATAGTTTATGGGTTTAACCAATGATGAAGAAATAACAATAAAGAGCAAAAAAGCGAAACGACAAAGGCACGAACAATCATTAATAGATGCGGCACAGTGGGGTGCAAGACGATTTAAAGTCATTAAGTAGAGATATTTATAGATGGCTTACGAGTCTGTAAGGGATATTAAGGAAAATTTCCATTCACTAGACTATATTTGGTTGTAAAAATTCGTTTAGTTAAGCTGAGAGAAATCTTGTTTAAATAAACAAACAAAAGATTAAGTTTTACTGACAAAGTACGAAGTCTGAAGAAGATTTAAGACTTAATTTTATTTACTAAAATCTTTCTTATATATTTCCATATAATTTAATTTATTAATTTAATGTTAAAAGAACCAAATTATAGTTTTATAAAGATTTGATTACCAGAAAAGAATAAACTAAAGAATCTCTATGCGGTATAAGTGAACAAAAGTCCAAGTTAATTGAATATATTTATTCGATAATAAAAGTCTTAATTAATTGAATATATTATTAAGGTAAATAAAACCTAAATCTACCTAATATAAATCCTCAACAATATTTACATATGATCCACTGTGCTTCGACTGACGGATAGGCGGAGGCGCTAACAACCTGCCCAAAGTTGCCACCGAGGGCTGTCTTAAAAAACGAAAGTGCTGCCGCGGATGGCTGTGAAATTAATTTTCTTTCCTCAACTCCTGAACTGACCCCCCATTCGATGAAGTGGTCAGAGTGTTTTTCATGGCTAATGATGCCGATAGAAAGCAGTTTAAATATACGGCTTAGCATGCTTCCGTTTTTGGCGATTTGCTTCCTGACCCAGTCCCCAAAACAAATGACTTCAGACACGAACTTGGCCAGCGACGAACGACGAACGACGGGCGTCTCTGGGCTAGAGCCAAATTATTTATATAAATAATGAAAAGCTTCCGCATTTAACGCTAATATATTCATATATGCAAATGGGAGGCATCTAAGCAACGGTTCAATGGCCTGCGAACTGCAAAGCTGCACAAGAAAAGCAATTTGCTGAGGCACAAACACGTTACAGAGAGTTGAAATTGCAGCAAGAGGTCCAGAACGCCAACCGAACCGCAGTCACAGCGACAGCAGCAGTAAAAACAACAGCAGCAGCCGCAGCAGAAGCCGCAGCACAAGCCGCAGCAGTTAAAGAAGCAGTGAGCAGCAGCTGAGGCAGCAAATCAGTCGGCGGCGAGTGTTGAAAGCGTTCAGACGTAGCAGGCGGACAAGAAACAAGACCAAGTGAAGGTGAATGCCAAGAAGTGTGGCAAAGTAGAAAATCTGTTAATTAAGGCGCGTGTGAAAAGTGTGAAAAATCTGCATTCAAAATCCGTGAATCCGTACTCAAAAATCAACCAGACGGCACTGGCCAAAGTCATAAAAAGTGAAAATTATCGCCTTTAAGTAGAGTGGAAGTGGAATGGAAACTCGGTTCTTGCGCCGCAACAGGAAATAATCAGTTAAAAAGAGCTTAAAGCCCAGGCCGATCGGAGAAGGGAGCGGAGCGACTGGGCGAAGAAGAACCCAAGACTGAAGCTGATCTGAGGTGATTTCTTGAGCTCAGCCTCGTTTTATAAATTAATCATAAAAAAAGAGCGGAAAGCAGAAAACCAAAAACAAAGAAACAAAATCGAAATTGGAATTTTAAAATACGATTTTATTTGTTGTGGTTGCTGTTGTTTGTGGCTGCGGCATGTGAGTGTATTTTAGCCAAATATGTGAAATGGAAAAAACTTTCTAAATGAGCTGAGGAGAAGAAAAAAACAAAAAAGAGCGCTTACAGCGACGCACAAAAATTTGAATTCTTTTTATTCTTTACGCCCGAGGAAATTGTGTCAGTCCGAGCTGTTTAAGGCGTGCGTGTGGGTCTGTTTATTTGTATATATATGAGTTGCAGCTTTTCGGTATTTATGCTCGTGTCGAGTTCGTGCCCTGAGTCTTTCGTTTAGGGCCCGGCAAATTGCTTTGGACTTTTATGACGCGCTTTGTCTCTTGGCTGATATTGATTCTCCAATTCCAATTCCGATGCCGATGGGGACAGCTGTCGTCGCCAGTGGTGGCTAGTGGTTCAGCGGGTTCGCTTACTAGGTTAGTCGGTTAGCACCTAGTTGCGTCTTGGTCTTAGTCTGCTTAGTGGGATTCTGCGGAGATTGTCAGCGCGAGCACAGCCGCGACTTTCTTGCTTTCCGATGCTGCTTTAATTTGTTTTCTTCAATTCGTTGTGTTTTATATTTTCTTTAGCTTTTGCTGCCTTTTTTTTTTGAGTGGCCCCGTTTCGTTGTCTGCGCAACGCACGCAAATTACAAGTTAATTAAAGTGGCCAAAGAATTCGCTGGGGGATTGCATGCCCAGCCAGCTGCAGCATCTGCATCTGCATCTGTATCTGTATCTGTTTCCCACTCCCCCTTCCGTCTGTAATTTGTTTTTTATTTGTACTCTCCTGCGATGGCACCCACGCCAAATTGCTGGGATGCCTGGGAACCGAAAGAATGGCTGCAACATATGGGAAACGGCCGCGATTTATTGGCTTAATTTGATTAATCGTGGTACAACGCTTTCCCAGCCGGTTGCGGGTTACCAGTGTATGCATGTATATATATATATATATATATACACCTATATGCAAAGGCCACACAATATAAACAGAAAAAAAAAGAAAAATAACCAGAAGCACCAGCATTTTCCTTCAGCCTTTGCGGCCATTAGCGAAGATGGCCTCCTGCGCAGGTGTGCGAGATAAATTAAAGACTGCGGGCCCCGAGTCGCATCCATGACAACGGCGGCATCCTCACGTTCGTGCAGCTAACATTGCGCATCATTTCATTCAATTATTTGCCTTGGGTGCCAGCGATGCCTGAAAGAAACGAATCTCGCCAATCTCCGGCCCACGTCTGCCATAAGTCTTCAGGCCCGGCCTTGGCTGCCTTTTCTAAACTGTCAACTGCGGTTGCCGCTCGGCAGATGCCGCCAAATTTTCACTTTTCATCTGCACAAAAGGTCACAGCATCTTGGCCAAACATCGATGCTGCAGCTGTGCTGCCAGTGCCATTGCCTCCGAGGAGTTTGCCGCTGCCTTTTGGCGTTTTGGGTGTAGTTAGCATTCAGATTTGTCAGCTCCTTGGTCTATTCAGCGAAATAATGGTGTAAAGAGAGAAAGATAGAAAGAAAGACTTTCCTTTGCAAATAATACATTTGCATGGCTAAGAAGAGAAACCCCAGGGCAGTTCACGAACAGGCAGGGCTCACTGGGGGATAGTGATGACAGGTTGTCTGATTTTTAAAACAGATGTGTCCTTTTTTAGACTTAAAATCTTGTAAAGGGTTTTATTGATATTTTGTTTTACTTAAATCTTACTTACTGCATTTTATTTTCAAGCTCATGTCTCTTATTTTTTATAAGTATTAAGTTAAAATATGAAAGAGAGAAAGAGCCCAATAAATCATTGCTAACTCCTTTTCTTAGAAAAGTATTTAGGAAATGTGGTAGATTATACAAAACACACAATTAATTTAAAGTAATAACTAGAGAATATTTTGAAAAGTATTAAAAACTGATCCGTTATCCAAGACCTATAATTTCCTGATATTAATGTATTGCTAAAGTTTATTTAGTACCTTTCCTTATATGACTTCTTAACATTTAAATCATCATTAGTACTTCTATTGAATAGTAAAGATAATAAAAATAACAATATATAAATACATGCTAATAATAAATAATCCCTGAGTACAGTAATAAAGTTTTTCATAATTTTCTTGTTCCGCCTGTTTCGATTGATTTGTCTTGTGTTACTTGGCTGCCATCACTGCCTGGGGGAGTCTCCGCCAAGCCTTTAGCGCTTGACAAATGTCTTCATCATGTGGATAGGAAGTTAGGGCCACAGCCAAATCAATCAGACGACCTTTTGGCGTGTCTTATTGCCGCTAAAATGCCGTAAAACTGCAGGCCAGAGTCATAACCTCGTGTGGCAATAAAAACGGCAAAAGTAACAACAACCGGAGCGGCTTCGCTGCTTCATGCCTTGTTGGGCAGTCAACAGATATGACAGTCGACTCTGACTCCGGCTTAGATGATGATCATGATCATGACGACGCCGATGGCTGAGTGCGATTACCAAAAGCTGGCGACGCGAGATGCGGCTGCCGTAATAGCAATAGTTATAGTCTTGAGAGGCTTGTGTCTTGGCCGGGCCAAGACGGCGACGACGACGATGGCTATGAGCCGGGTGCTCCGCAGTCGTAATAGTAAACGCTCATGCTAATGACTCTTACTTTCGATGGAAAGCCGAAAATAAGCGGTTATGAATTTCTAAGCAAATTGCACAAGTCCAAGAATAGACCAAAGGTGGTCTTTTTTGTTTTTTGAAAGCGTGTGAGTGCGGCCATAAATAAACAATTAAGCAGCTGTCATTGTTCGGTTCGGGGAATTAAGCCAAGCTTAGCAACAGCCACTGACCGCCCCCTGAATTAACTTTCCTTTGCAGACGAAACAACTGAGCCACGAAAATAAAGCCAGAAAAACAGAAGAGCTGAAAATGAAAGTGGGCCGCGCCTTCGGCTGCCTTTTCTGGGCCCTGCTCTATTGTGTGCTCTATCTGGACCTTGTCAGCGGCAACTCCGCCGACGATGAGCTCCTGGACTTTGACTTTGCCGACTCCAAGGATGCCGGGATGTCGGGAGACAACTGGCAGCTGGACGACCTGGAGGATAAGCAAGCAGGCGAGCAGGCTGAGAAGAAGCTGGAGTCCAATATGCTGGACTTTAGCGTGGATCTGGATGAGCCGGAGCCGGAGCGTCAGGTGCCGCCCTTTGACTGGCGAGAAAAGGCTCTGAGAAATGCTTTGGCCAAGGCCCTGGCGGATGAGGGACTGCGCCAGAAGTTCACCGAGGTGATGCCCATCCTGAGGGTGCTCTCCTCGCAGCAGCGACTGGCCCTGTCCGCTCTGATCTCCGCCCAGATGAACGCCAAGAAGGGTCACGACCTTAAGCTAGAACAGGTAATGAAGCAGTTAAAAGTGACCAATATTTATTATTAAAATTGTTGGAATTTATTTATAATTAATTATTCAATTAATAAACAATTCTCTTAGGTTCGCATGATGTTTGGCAACGACAAGAAGCTGCTGCTGCCGATTGTCTTTGATCTGGCCAACCTGGTGAAGAGTTCTACCCGGAAATATATAAATCTTGGTTCCGATTTGGCCTCGGCTGCATTGTTCCACAAGCCCATTGACCGTAGGGAGGATGTCCTCATAGCAGAGGAATCCCAGCTTGACGACCAAGTGGGCACCATTGCCGTAGATGCCAAGCCAGAGGAGGTAACCGATGAGGAGGAGCAATCCGAATCCCTGGAAGACTTCTTCGATGAGATGCAGGCGGAGGTGTTGGATCCCCAGATGATAAACGAGGCGCTGCAGGCTGATATGCGAAATAATAAAACCAAGTCTTTGGAGGAGGGAAAGCATGGCCAAAGAGTGCGCCGTTCGGCCAATGAATTTGTTCACAAGCTCACGCGATCTGTGCCCATTTCGGTGACGGAACAGCAACTCCTGGGTGGAATTGCGGGACGCACTGTCAAACTTAATACCACAGCCTTCCAGCAGTCCAGTGGCTCTAATAATGAGGAGGAGGAAGAGGAGGATGCTGTGGCTTCCAGTCAGTCCTATGCGGAGATTGAAGACCTGGCCTTCGCTGGCCTCAATGGCACAGAGGAGCCCCTAAGTGCGGACGAAAGGTTAGACCTCCAGCGAAACAGCGGCGAGGATCTGGAGAAGCGCGAAGAGCCTCTGCCCAGTCCAGAGGAGCTCATAGCCGGACCCCGTTATCGCCTGGGCAAGCGACCGCTGCCCGGCCAGAAATCAGCGTCTCCCATCAAGCGAAAGAGGGTGCAGACGGTGGCCAGTGGAAGGCCAGGACGACCCAAGACCGCCGCCAGTTCCCACAAGCCGGTGGTGTCGCCTCCGAACAAGAAATGCGAGCGCTTCACCAGCAACATGTGCATCCGCACCGAAGACTATCCGCTGTAAGATCCCCTCTCCCGTAGATAGTTGGTGAGCGGTGCTCCCGGGTCCTGGTTCCTGGTTCCGGTCTCGGTCTCGGTTCTTAGTCCTTAGTACTTAGTCTACTTTAGTCCGATTTTTAGCCCTTAATAAAAAACAGTAATTTATTCAACTCACCTGCCCAACGATCCCTTGCACCTATGCTAAGTCACTGGTTTCTGGTTGGACTTAAACAAAATTTCACTGGTTTTGGTAGGAGTTTCTTTATAAATCAGTTGGAAATAGTATATGTATTACGTTGAAAATCTAAACTCCACACAGCGAACAGATCATGGGCAGCATTCGAAGGCACAAGAATGCAATGTCCGCCCTCTTGGCCGAGTTCTATGACAAGCCCAACAATAATCTGGAATTTGGCGATGAATTCGATGACTTTAGCCTGAGCAAAAAGAGGTGAGTAAATAGAGAAATTATAAGAATAATATACATACGTATAATTAATAAATATTTATAGAGGAATTTTATATAAAATTATAGAGAAACTAGTTCTATATTTCCAACCATATTTACGCTTATTTTTGGAAAGGTTTTCCAAACAAAATTAAATACAAAAACCAAACCTTTCAAAAGTGAAAATAATTTTTAATGCACAAACAGGCTAAACTTATTTTATTATATTTATACAAGGGGAACTAATAAAAAGTGTTTGAAAAGAAGACCATTTATAGGGATTATAAATTATATAAGCTTTATAAAAGTGTTTCAAAAGACTTGCTCAAGTATGTTTTGTGGTATTGATGATCTTTTTAAAGCAGCACTTTACACCACTTAGCACCATAAATGAAAGCTAGTTGGTAATTAAATCGTAAAAGCGAGTAAAATAGATTTCCGATGATTCAATTTACTAAAATGAGCTTAGAGAATCGTAACTAATAAAGTAGAAATATCTTCTCTGAAGCATTTAACTTTAAATTATTATTTTCCCTCTGAATTAAGTATCTAATATCCTTCTCTAATTTAATCTATAATATTTTCCTATCCCAGACGTGAGGACGAAGGCAGCGCCGGAGGCATGTGCCAGAGCGTGGTCCGCTATGCCCGACCCCAGAAGGCCAAGTCAGCTTCGGGAGAGTGGAAATACATAGTAAACACTGGCCAGCACACGCAAACTTTGCGGCTGGAGAAGTGCAGGTAAGTGTTAGCATAACCCCCTTGAAAATTGCATTAATTATATCTCTCCATCTCTGATGATCCACAGCAATCCCGGCGAGAGCTGCTCCTACCTGGCACAGACCTATCGTTCGCACTGCTCGCAGGTGTACAACTACCATCGCCTGCTCAGCTGGGACAAGGTGCGCGGTCTCCACGTGGACATCTTCAAGGTGCCCACCTGCTGCTCCTGCCAGGTGGACGGCTACCGGCAGCAGTTCCCGCCGCTCTCTTCCATCCAGGCCAAGGACTACTCGCCTCTGGCCAACATTAACGCAAACAACAATGGATATAGCACCATAAACGAGGAGGATCTCGACTATGCGGATGAGAGCGAGGAGGACGAGCTGGGTCTGCGCTATCCCTCGTTCAATAACCGTGAGACCAATGAGCTATATGCCAGCAGTAAGAAGGTGAGGGTAAAGCTACCCGGGGTCAGCACCAGCGTGGGTCCATACCTCAGTCCTCCGGACGACGACGACGATCGCTATGGAGGCGGCTTCAAGGGCTCCAGCTCCAGTTCCAGCTCCAGCTTCGGCTCAAAGAAGTATTACAGCCAGCCGAGCCGCCGGCGGCCGCAGCAGCAGTCGGAGGCGCGACTGGACTTGGATCTGGCGCCTAGCGAGACGCATTCGGACCAAGAGGTAAACCCATTTGGTGGTGCTGCCGACAAGCCGCGAGTCCCGCTCAATCGCAAGCGTATTTTTGCCTCCACCCACACAGCCCCACCCGCAATATCATCCGCATCACCAGGAGGAGCTGCCTTTGGCCTACGATTTCCACAGACCACAAGTCTCCCAGCCCGCACGGGAACCGCTGCCCTCGGTCCGGGAGGCGGCTATAGCCTCGCCATCGGTGCCGGCGGCGGTGGCCCTGCCGCCCATGCCCATCAAGCAGGTGCCATCGCAGCACCAGGTGCATCCACAGCTGCGCCACCTCAGCCCGGGCGGAGCAAGTCGCGACCCCGCTTCTATGCCCCACCAGCCACGACGACAGCCGGCTCAGCACCATCACCAGCAGCATCGCCGCCACTTCCGACCCAGCACACCGCACACTGGGAGCCGGATCGGGAGCGGGATCAGTCGACGGCATCACCAGCAGCAGTACAGCCGCCGGCCGTCTATCCGGTGAGCTCAATCTTCACCAGCGGCGGAACGAGTGTGGAGTCGGCGGCGGGCAAGAGGATCAACTACAACTATCATCCCATCATTGATTTCTTCGAGAAGAACCGGCGGGCTGAGGCGGCGGCGACCACAGTGCATCCGGCGGCAGTGGCGGCGGAGGAGTCCCGGATCGTGGAGCAGCGGGTGCCAGGCACCGGAGTATTCCAGCTTCCCATACCGGTGCCCACGACCCACGAGCGTCGCATGGGATTCGGTGCTGGTGGCGGTGGCGGTGGTGGTGGAGGCGGCGTTATTGCTGTGGGTGGTGGTAAACGTCCGGGTGCAGGTGCTCCGGGGCGGCTGGGCTTTGCCAGCGACAACGCCTGGACGCCCATGGTTGTGGAGTAGACTAAGTCGCATGATTTCGTTCAGCCTGAAACCCACGCATATCTAACGCATTAATCTGCATTAATCTCTGCCGTTCTCGCCAGGAGCCTAATCTCGTAGTAGTGGTCCAGCTGGTCCAGCTCCTAATCTCAACTCCCCCCGCCCGCAAATACCCCTCTAATGTTTAACCAACTATGTTTACTTATTTATTTATTTGTAGTGTGTAGCGAAAAACACGGGAGGACCTCGTTGTTGGGGAGGTTCACTTGGTCAAAGCTAGAGTTTTAGCAATAAACATAATTTATTTAATATTTACAGTGTTTTGTTTTTATTTTTGGGGCTTAAAATTTGTAAGGAAAAGCCTGAAGAGTGAGTTTGTGAATGGATACTGCTAGTGGTCACTGTGCTGCTGTTAATTTACAGTGCAGAAAGTTTGCAAAATGTAAAGTATCTTTTAGGCGCGTTGAGAATGTTAATGTTAGGAGAATGCGAAACTGTAAAATAATAACGTTTATGTGAAGGTTTTATTGAATAATTAAATATTTAAATTATTAATTTCGTAATTACTTAATTACCTAAAATTTTGTATTATTAATATTTTTGTATTTTTATTTTTAAAGGGTGCCTTGCCCTATAATTCCCGATAGGCCAGAAATCAATAAAACTTAAAGACATGTTATAAAAGTCTGTCGAACCTTCAGAGAAATTTTATGAATCATGAAAGCATTAAAGAGGGATATTATTACCAAACTTATGTCCCCCTTTATTTTGTTAAGAATTTAAATGAGAGCACCCCGAAGTAACACATTCAAAGCCCATTTTCAAAGAGATTTTAAGAACCTATAAAAATGGAAACCGTATCCCAATATTTCACGATTTTCGCACAGCTGTTAAGCTCTCCATTGTGTGAACTTAATTGTTATTAATATCGGGATCCCCTGCCAGTTTTACTGTCCATAAAAAAAACAACGGCAAAAATGATGCCCATTACGAGAGTCGGCAAATGAACCATTTTATTCTTATATCGAAGACCAGAAATTCCTGAATTTTTTAAGACCATTATGTATTCCCAATTCGTCCATAAATCAAGCCCATGAAGCGATCCCCATTATTCCCGTCCATAGGAAATATTTTAAACACCCAAATTAATAGACCAGTGCATAAATTAATTCGCCTTTCGCCCGGATGACACAAATACATACTATTTGTATAAATATTTGCGGGTCTCTGGCGAAGTTCAAGTTGAGGGTCAAGCGGCGCGCTCGCTAATGAGATTCGAGACCGCGAAAATAAAAACACTTACACACACGATCGACGAAAATTGAAACTAGTTTTTAACCAGAAAGTCAGAGAGCCAAAGAGCCAGATAGCCAGAAAGCCAGAAAGTTGCATGCGCAGAGACAGAAACCGTGGCTGAAATGTGCCAAGCCGCAGACTTTTGCATATATGCAAAGTGGGTTTCTAAAGCGAAACGAAGTCGGAGGCTTCGGCTTAGCTTCGATTTTAACTCCGACTTTGACCAGTTATAACATTGGACGTTGAACGCAGCAACCTGCAACCAGCCACCAGCCACCAGCAACTTGCAACGTCACTCGGCCAGTTTCGCTTTCATTTGCTGCCGATGACGACGACGACGACTAAGACGATGACGACTTCAGAGTCACATCCATCTCGTTGCGAGCGAAAGAAACAAAAAGAAAGGCTCGTGTCGGGGCAATCAAACTGGAAAATTGGAAAAACGGCGAGGAAATTTTATAAAGGCCCAATGATAGCACACTTAGTGCACAGTTGTCGCTCGGCCGCCGAACGCGAACGCGAAAGTGAAAAGCTGCATTTCCCCGAACGAGAGTAAAAGTGCAATGGCATTCAGGATTTATCCGGTGCTCCTGCTGTTTCTACACCTCAGCCAGGCCATCAAGGTGGAGAATGGTGCTCCTTCCAGCAGCACTGTGACTCCCGCTGTGTATAGGGTTTCAAAGCCCGAGCCCAAGCATCCGGAGAATCGAGTTCCAGCGCATCTGCAGGACATTCGTCCTGGCTATGTGGACGATGATGCGGGCGATGTAATAAGGATCATAGAGCCACCGCAGCATTTCCAGCAGCTGAAGAGGCTGCGTCACCGACAACCAGGTGCCCCGCCAGTGATTTGGGAGCAGCCTCGCAAGTTGGTGACCAACAGGGCCAAGGTAGTGGCCCCCGGCGATCTGCTGACCCAGGAGACGCAGCTTCAGAACCACCTGAGCTCCCCCAATCAGCTGCAAATACCTGTGGAAATCCTGGCCTCTGTGAGGAAAACCGAGCGATTGCTGCAACGTCAAAGGCAAAAGGGACCGCTGGTGAGACAACGGCACATTCAAAGGCAAAGTCACACTCTGATTTCCCAGAAAAATCTCGAACAGCAGCTCTACCATCGCGGACAACAGCACAAGCTGCGAGCGGTGCTGAGTCGGAACCAGGAGCACAAGAGGAACAAGAGGGTTAAGAGGGAAACCACTGAGGGAGAAGGCAACAAGAGGCAGGGAAAAGCACCATACGATGTGGCACAGGGCCTCAAGCTGGTTGCTCACATAGGAGACCTCCTGAAAAATGCCACCCTGTACTTGCCCGAGGAGGGTGCCACCAACGAGGTCACCCCCTTCCCCAAGAGGTCACCATTGCAGCAGCAGCAGTGCAGCAACGCCACCAACTGCGACAGCCGGCGACGTCGCCAGAGATTATTTAAACACCAGACCAAGTCAGCGGAGCGGGAAAAATTAAAGGAGAGGCGGCGCCACTTCCGCAATGAGGCAACAACCACGACAACCGAGACAACGACGACCACGACCACTGGCAAATCACCACCGGTAACAGCTTCGAGTGCTTCCGGAACTCCCCTCGCCAGTCGCCTGCTCAATTCACGCAAATCCAAATCGCCAAAAAACCACCTTGCTCGCAGCGATGATTCCATACTCTATGCGGATGTGATGACTAATATACGCAATTTGTGGCAGGAGGACGATCTCCTGAAGGCGCCGCGGTTCATTGCCCCCGGCGAGGTGGCCAACAATACAGACTACCGCGCCCTGGACGTCTACCTCAAGGAGCTGGATAATTTGGCCAAAAAGCTGCCCACTGCGGCGCCCATCAGTGGACTCAATCGCGATGAACTGGAGCGGGCCACGCCCACGCCCAGTTGGTATTTGATCAACGAGGAAGGAAGGATCTATGAGACCCGGCTGGACAGTCAAACAAAGCCCTCTTCGACTCTGTTCCATCGGTTTCCCGATATGCCAGAGAACAAACAGAATGCTTCCACATTGGATTGGGAATAGGTCCTACATTTTGTCCTGTTTAATTAGTTGTTATTAATTTATTTAGATGGAATAAAGTATTAGTAAGGGAAGTGAAAAAGTATGGATTGAAATTTCTTGTAGTGGAACATAACTGGAGACTTGTAGGGAACAGAACTGGAATCTTGTAGGGGTTTTAGAGAGATTATAAATTCAAATAGGTTCTAGTAACTTTATTTATATAATTTGATAAAAAAAACTTTAAAAATTTACAATAGTTCAAAGTTTAAGGGTATTATTATGCTAGTTTCCCCGATGTATTTATTATTTACTTAGAAGTCAACGCATAATAGCCGCGGAATTCTTCACCTTACTTCGAGGTTCCCCCAGCTCTTTCAATGCTACATCTCCGGGGGGTATGGGGATTCTTGCTGGGCAGCCAAGCATTTAATTCTGCTAATTACAACGACTCTGCCTCTAGTCCCAGCCCGAGTCACAAGTTCTTGGCTAATGCGGCAATTTAGATAAGCCCAAGCCGAAAAGTGGCAATTAGCCCCGAGCTTGGATGGTCGACGCGACGTGCGAAACGCATTGTATGGAGCCCTGACCCCGCCTAACATGCAAACTTGTGAGAAGATTTTCGGGGCTATTAAAATAGTTGGGGGGAAACAGTACAGGAAAATCAAATGGCTCAGATGAAGCGGAAGAAAACACCTGACCTCTCTTTCCACGCGGGAAGTAGAACTCGCCCTCAGCCCAATTTCAGGTAATGCGAATACGGTTTCGTGGCTAATTTTATGGGGATGCCAGCTTTTAGATGTTTGACGTTGGTTAGATGAGCGACCACATTTTCATTTCCACATTCGTTTTTGGCTACCCGCAAAAAGCCAACGGACAGACACTTTTTGGGCTGCTCTTTTTTATGGGATTAGAATGTTGTCCAGCCACTTTGACAAAGAATTATTTAATTTATCGAGCGTGTGTTAGTTTTTTATGATTATTATTTAGTGTGTTGGCGGGAACTGCTGATAAATTAGAGTGGAACGCGCGTAGGGAAGAGAAATCGCTCCATATTATGTAACCAAATGAGGGGATGGCCAAAGAAATGTGTTTATTTTTGAGACGACACACTGAGAATTTCTTGTTGCTGTGAGTTATATGAGGAAATTAGATAACTCTTTTGGGGCAATCAGTTGGATTTATAGATGTCAAATAAATTTAAAAGTATTTATTATATATTCATATCGTAATCACGGGTTCCACTGGGTGAGCTACAAATTAAAAAATCTTTCCGTATTATAAGGGGCCTCGACTGGACTGTCAATTGAACTCGATTTATGGTTTATAGCCGAAACTGTGCTGAAAATTTAATGTAAAATTTGTATCCTCTATAGAAATCCGAAAAATGTTTAAATTATATTAAAAAAAAATGTAATTTGGGACCTTATTCTTCTTTGTAAATTCGTTAATAAATGGGTTTAAAGCCAAAACAGTCCTGAAAATCGGATATACCATTCTTTATTATATCTTTTATTGATTTCAGACCATATCGTAGTCATAGGTTCCACTGGGTGAGTTACAAATTAAAAAACATTTCCGCATTATAAAGGGCCTCAACTGTCAATTTGAAAGACATTACAGAGCGGCAATCAGTCCCAAGCTGAGAAGCTGCGGATAAGGCTGGTGACTGTATTAACCGCTTACAGGGACTGCACAAACTGGCACATCTCTGGATTCGAGTTGGCCACGCTGTTGAACTTGTCTGGATGAGAAGAGCGAACTAGCTTGACAAAGTCCACGGCACTGGTGATGACCTCATTGTCGGCTATTTGGTTTTGCTGCAGAGCCTGGAGAGTGATGTACACCATTTGCTCGATATGATCGACAATGGTGGGCGCAGCCTGGACGTACAGCCAGTGGAACGTTTTCAGCACAGCGTCAAACTCCTCAAAGTCCTCTCGCAATGGCAGGTGGGACAAGAACACCGGCAAGACGGCCGGCAGCGGCACAGCCTGAACATTGGTGATTATCAGGCGCGCCACTGCTCCGCAAATGTTGTCCAAGGCCGAGGGAGTCGTCTCCCGGGCGATGGCATCGGAAAGGGTTTGCAAGATTATCGGATACGAACTGTAAAGGAATTGTTCGGTTAGCAGAAATAATAAATATCTCCCCCGTAAACCCTCACTCGAATGACTTCTCTTCGGAATGCAAGACTAGCTCGCCGATGGCATAGTACGAGTTCTGGCGCGATTTGGCATCGGTATCGTTGGCCCCGACCAGCAGCAAGGGACAGACAGTGTCGAAATATGTGGCCGAACAGCTGCCCAAACTCTGGAAGGAATCGGCCAGGGTTCCATAGATGTAAGCCCTGTGCTCCGCCTGATCGTGCTTCTTGGCCTTGGTCTGCAAATTAAAA